>SAYO01030019.1:235956-247321 GCA_004023745.1 Recurvirostra avosetta | reverse complement strand
CTTGCCCTTTCTAGTTTTCCTCTGCAGTTTGCTTGGAGTGTTTGCTGCTGTGACGTTTTCTTTGTTGCCAGCCCCACTCCCCTGGCCGGTGTTTATTGACCTGTCCATGATGAAACTCAGATGATGTTAGTGAGTCAACCACCTTCCAGGGCTATGGTTTTTATCTTCTGTGTAGTTTTGTTCTTCTCTCCAGACTCAGTGTAGGAGTATAGGGCTCATGGCTCTCGGACCGGGATGTTTGACAGGGATGTTGTGAGGGTGCTGGGTTTTTCAGGGTGGGGTGGGGGGTGTTGAACATAGTTTCATATAGACTGATAAGGGGAGAAATGCCCCAACTACTGGAAAACCAGAAGGCAAACCTAGTGTCATTTTGCCTGCTTCTGTGGTCAGTGAGGCACAAATCAAAAGGAATTAATTCAAGCATTCATGGAACTACTTGTGGTCTCTTTCTGCCTGCTCGTAAGACAAGACAGCATCTCAACCTGGAGGATTTGAGTGGGACAGAAAAAAAATGACGAAGGTCAAAGGAACTGGCTTTGTGCTGTGAAAATAAAATAAAATTTTATGGATGAATCCATCAGAACCACAGACTAACTTTGACTGTAACCATAGTTTGAACATTGAAGAGATTTTTTAAAGTTACTCAAGACAGAAAGGCACCTCAGAAATCGGTGATTGTTCCAAACTGTAAACACACTCTATAAAGAGTAACTCAATTAATAACCAATTGGCTGATTTTATTTTTTTTTTATTGCAGTCAAGGTGGCAACAAACTCATGTGCACTTAAATAGAAAGCCATTAAAAGTGCTTTCCATACTTTTGTTTAACCTAAAGGTTACCAGTAGTTTAACTAACATATCCTATTTACCAAAGGTTCTATTTTGATTTTGGGTTTTTTTTTGAGAAAAAAACATAGTAAATGCTTGTTTTTAACTTGAGCTTTGTCCGTTTGAATTTTTTAACTTACATGCAGTTGCTGACCATATCTTAAGCTGCAGGGCTAAAGTTGACATATGTTTCTGTTTAATATCACTTAAAGTGGTCCATTTGTCATAAGTATTTATAAAAGGATGGGATTAAAAGGATATTTATAAAGGGGATAGGTATAGTCCTGGTTACACAAGTGATTTTTTTTTTTTAAGAAGTCACAGGGGCAGGGGGCAAGTGATAGAAGATGCCAGTTTTTGAAAAACAAACTTGGGTTCTTGAGGGCAGAGTGGATTCGTGCAGGAGCTTCTGGGTGTGTGTCTTCCAGCACTGTGCTGTCACACGTACTTAACCAGCTCCTGTAACTGATACGGACACACTTTGTGTCAAGTTTTGTTAGGTGGCACCTGTTTCAGTTTAAAACTTCAGGTTCAAATGGGAATGAATAGTAAATATTTCTTTTAAACATCAAGAAATACGAAAGCTTACTGGTGACCGAAGAAAATTTTTTGTATATATTCATACTCTGCTGTATTAAATAGACTGACAGACATGTCAAAGGTAATTATATTATATTATTATAATATTATATTATTATAATATTATATTATTATAGTTATATATGTCTTAATGGAAATTACTGATCTGTTATCTGATACATTGATATTCTAGTGGGCTCAGTTTATATGGAACCATGTGATATAATTGTTGAGATCATACAAGGGTCGTTGCCTAAAAATTTCATAAAGGTGTCAGCAGTTAGTAACGCTTAAATGGCATCTGAACACGCACTATTTCAGTAGCAGTTTCCAACAAAAAAGGAAGTAATAATCTGAAAGGTTTCTAAGGTTCATCTTTCATGTAATGAAGGATTATTGGGAAGAAAAGAATTTAAAAAAACCAACCCCACCTTATTTTGATATTGTAGTACTTGGATCTGAGTTACGCCTTCGTATCACACATTAGTGCTTCTTCTGACTAATCACTGAACTTAGTTTAACAACAAATGTGACATCACTTTATGTCAATAGATCGATTGTTAGATCATAAAGCATATTTAGATGGAAAATATTAAAGCGTTCCATTTTTGGATAGTGTAAGTTTTCTTCTTAATTTAACCCACTAATTCTAAGTCAATGTGTACAGAATTCCCATTTTAGTATGCTTCTGTTATTACTGATTTATAGTTTTTGTCAATTTTTTTATATATACATTGCTTTTCTTTCCATCACTTCAGTGTTATGTCAGTATTTTCATGTTTTGTTAATTGTATATTTATCAGAACAGATTTATTTAAAATTCTGGGGGGTTTGTTTATCTTTATGTATAGGCAGCTTGTCTGTAATTCACATTCTGGGGGCATCAGTGGAGTGCCCAGATATTGACTGTCTTCAATATAATTACTTTGGGGTTTTTCATATTTCTAAATGTTTGTGAATTCCTTCTTTTTTTTGTCATACTGTTCATTTTCATTGTTCAATAACAATTGCAGATATAGTTGTATGTGCTAATAACCCCTTTTTGAAAATACAAAAACAGTGAATAATCCTTACTGTAATTTGAAAGATGATACACCAATAAGCTATTTTTAGCTTAGAAGAAGAGGTCTTGAAATGTGTTAATGTTTTCCTTATGTTGATAGAAATAATAGAAAACACGGCAATCAGAAATGTGCTTCTGTGGAATCACTTACAAGTAAAATCACTTTACAGCAAAGATGGTGTTTATTTTGTAAATTTAGAGCTAAGTGTTACTGAAGACATGAAATCAGAGTGGCAAACGCTCCTTAGCATGTCAGTTTATACGCAAAATGGAGAAATTATTTGGAGAATAGCTTTTTAAAACTTACAGGTATATTTTACTTTTTAAAATAGTTGAATTGAAAAATAGTTGTCACTAATACAGTATTTGAAACCGTTTCTGTTTTAGAATACTTCTATCTTTTCAGTGTTGAGGGGAAGTGTTACAGTGTGGGATTCTTCTTAAGATTGAGACAAAGCAACTTGGTCGTAAATACACGCAGTGAAATTAGTACAATAAAAATGAGGTGGGGAGCAGGGGAACACATCACTTTTAAGAACCCAAGAAAGTAGTGGGGGTTTTTTAAAGAAAAGAAAAATGAGGCTTGCTGTTTTTTCTACTAATTCTTATTATTAGGTTTTTAGCTGTATTGTGTCTTCAGGAAGTAAAATACTATGTCTATGTGCATTTGGTGTCAATCCTGGGAGCAATTTCTGAAACATTTCATTTGTAACCACTGCAGTGGAGGAGCATTGAGATACTTGCTTAGGTGTGTATGCTTGAGGTCAAGTCTAACAGTCTTTAAGCTTGGCATAAAAGGAATTTGAGTTTTCTTCATGTGTTTAAGGTTCTTGTTACCCAAACATACGCGCTTACATTGGAGTGCTGGTAGAACAACTGATTTCACATGTATGAAAATCTGTGTGACATGGCAAATCTTCAATATTACAAAACTTTGAGGGATTAAGAGTTGTGGTTTTAAAATTTGTTTAGTGATGCATTTTACCTTTTAGATTCACAGCCTGTACTCAAAGGAGCTTATTATGAAAGTAGCTGTCTCCTACCGGAATGCCTGAAAGATTTTATCAAAAATTTGTTGTAAAGGTTAAAAGAAAAGATGATGAATAAAGGAGTAGAGAATGAGAGCTGTTCAGTGGGAGAAATGTGCAAAATTCACCTTGATCTGTCACATCATGTAACAGGGCTACCACCTGTCAGCAGGCATATTCTCTTTAGCAGACTTCTTTTACTTTGGAGGAGTACGAAGTAGCATGAGATTTGGAGGAAGAACTTTTTTTGTCTCTAACTTTTGATGACCACACAGGTCTCGTTGTTCATCTTTGCAAGAATAGTGAGTTTTACTGAACATTGATGGGGAGTTACTCTTGAAGGTAGCTAGTTCCTGGCTATACCTGAAACATCTTTCTGGATAAAGGGTATAGGCTGCAATTCATTATCAGATAGAGGGGTGTCTTTCCCTCGATGTCTTTATTTGCATAGCATTTACTTACAAACCTTGATCCAGGAGGAGGTGAGGAAGATACATTGAAATAAACCTTTCATGAAAAGAAAATAGCATTTGATACAAAATCATGCAAAGTCCACCATCTAAAATGCCTGGAGTTTCTCAGAACTCTTTGCTACTCTCAGGCTCTCTTCCTTAACTTTCCAATGTATTTGTTTCTAGTACACTAACGATGCTTGCTTTTTATTTTCATTGTACGGTCACTTTTTCTCTAGTTTTTCTCTAAGTTTTATCATAAAATGAATGTAGGACCTTTAATGTTTAATATTAATTAAAATAACTTCAGTTTTGTTCTTTCTGTTCTGTAAAAGGGTATCTGAAGAATTTTTACAAATTTTATCTTGGAAATTAGCTTATTCATTATGTTTAATTTTAGGAAATGGTGCTCTTGCAGAACATTCTGAAAATGTGCATATTTCAGGAGTGTCAACGGGTAAGTCATTTTTTGTAATGTTTAAATTTCATGCATGACTTAAATAGTAAATATTGAAAGCCACCTGGTATCTTATGAAGAGATATTTGGCTATAAAAATTATTACTGCCTTTTGCAGCATGTAATAAGGAATGAAGCAACTGGAACATGGAAAAATTCTCATAAGATAAAATTGATACCTGCATGCTCATGAACAGATTATGCCTTTCTAAGTGGACTGCTTAATTATTTTTCCATACAAACATTGAACTAAGAGAAAAGTTGGTTTAAGTTGAATTGATATTTTCTTTCCACAGTGAAGTTTTTGTGAAATGAAATTTATTGAAATGTAATTTTGGACACTGCTACTATCAAATAATATAAATCCAGGAGTTATGCGTTTCACCTGATTAGATTGAAGCAGTAACCGAAACTACTGTACACTTGACTGCACAGTTTCCTTAATACAAGAAAAAAGGAATTTTAGAACTCATGAAACTCAGAAACTGATGAGATGCTGAGAAAATATGGGGTATAAAAGCATCACACATTGCTCAAAGGTTGCTACGTTCTCTTCCAGTAAGTCAGTCTTAGGCCTTTTCTGGGCATCAGCCACAGCTGGGATTATTCTGTGTTAGTGATGTGACTGTATGTCCATTAAGGCATTAGGCGACACCAGTGTATAGTCTTTGTTCTTCAGCTAAGCTGCTGGTCATGTTTCATGATACAGGTACTCAGAATAAGTGCAAATGGGGAGATAAGCACTCTTCTTCAGTGGACAGAAGAACACAAGCCTGATTCTTTCCACAGGGAAGCTGCCACTAATCCTGAAATCAAACTGACTTTCACACCTGTCTCCTAAAATAAGAACCAAAATGTAAACTCGTCCTTTTTGACAACAGCTTGCACATCTTGCTGGTGTTATCCTGGCAGTATCACTTCAAACATTACATTACTACTTGTGCGCACGGTTAGGTTTTTGGATAAATATATGGTCAGTGGATGGTCTCTGTTACACCATACTACCTTCTTTTTCCCTTTCATTGTTTGCCAATCAAAGACTGTCAGAAGTCTAATTATAGAAGACTTTTGCTATCCATTCTTGTGCTGCATCATGAAGAACGTTGTTGCTTTTCAACAGTAGTAATGCATCAAGTATCATATATAGTACATTTATGGCACACCATAAGTAATAAATAACAGCACAGGTACTTGCCACTGTTGGAACAATTGTTGCTGGATCTGGATTGTATGAGATACACAGCCTAAAATCTAGCTATGCAGCTTTCAGGATATATTTTAACAACCCTTCACCCTTTTGTTTACTGCAACAGTCAGGTCACAGGTCACAATACAGGCAGAAAAGCATCTGCTGGGCAAGAGGTGAATGGAATTTTTGACTCTGCTGTCAGTACTTTGGCCAGCGTGCTTGAATAGGCAGTGCCAAGAAGAGGAGAACACAATGTACTTTCTGCACAAGATAACAAGCAGCTGGTAGACAGACCTTTAACTACTGAGAAGAAAGATCCAGTGAGGACTTCCATTTAAAAATAAGGAAAAGAAAACTATACACACACACACACACATATATATATATATTTTTAAAAGTAGTTCTGGTAGTCCTGTGTTCTAAAACAGCTTTCCAGCTGGGGAAAAGTAAATACCATACTCTTCAAGTTTCTGTCTTAATATAAATTGAAAATTCTTCACTGGAGAACTTTGAGATAATGGGGATGGGGGTGGTCTGTTAATGAAAACCTGAAGAAAGCATGTGGACGGACCCAGTGACATTTTTCTTGCTGTTCTTTGTATGTACATCTTAAATGTTAGGTGTATGGCCCAAGTATAAAAGATGGGGATGGATTTAGATGATTTTTGAGTTCCTTTGAAACAATCTGGGTCTCCCAAATATGTTTTTGAACTTCCAGATTGTATATTTCATCAAGCATACCTGGACAGCTTTATATTTATCAGAACAATTTTAAGCAGAGTTTCTGTGAAATAGAACCAAAGACATCTGGCCTTTAATCTTTCTAAATCCAACTTTAACTTGTTGTTGAAACCAAGCGAGCAATTTTCTTGGACAGTTGCTACTGAGAAGGGATTTAAAACGAAATGATTGTCTTGATGGTAGATTTCCTGTCATGCTGCTGCTGTAAGGCTACATGACCTACCTTAATAAATTATGTTGTAATAGCACAGACCTCTGCAGTCTTTGGTATTTATGCTTCTGCTGTATATTATATCTGCCAAGTTACAGGTACACTTCTAATATATGAGCATGCTTTTTCCACCGACAGCAATAATGGAATGTTGTCTCTTGCATATAAGCTATCACTAGAGAATAAGTGTTTTTAAAATCTGAACGTTAAAACAAATGCCTTTAAAATCTGAAAAAATGAGAAATATTTTCAGGTCTGTCTTTGGGGTATGTTGCACCATAATTGTCACAACTGCAAAACCAATCCCCCCACCCCAAACTTCTACACTGGTGAAAACACTTGTTCACAGCAATTAAAAAAAAAAAAAATTATAATGATTCCTTTTTACTGAGTGTGTGTCTGCATTGCAGAGCAAAAGTCATTTTAAATTAAAGCTTTTCAGCTTGACCTGGAGGCAGAGATGCCTATACCTTCTTCCCCCGTAGTTCTCCAAATAAGACTTTCAGTGGCTCCTGAGAGTTATAAATGCAATAATTATCCTCCCTATTCATGGTTTAGACTTTATCACAACATTATTCTCTTTTTACTCTAAGCTGTTTTAAACGCCTTCAGATCATTTATCCAGCTGCATTCATGTCCTTACCATGTCCAATATAATGCATACCTTATCATCTTGTGGTTCACATTGAAAGCTAATTCTTTTATCTTTTCAACTAATCTCCTGGCATTACTGTGAAGATAAATCCCTAATCTCCCTCTCTCTGCTTTTCTGAAGTGACTTTTTTCCTTGACATGTTGTTCACTCTTACTACAGGTACTTTACTTGTCTAGATCTTGCTACAGAATTTTTGCATAGGTTTCTTAATTATTTTCTTGTTATAACTTGCAAGTTGAATTTGGTACTGTAAAGTTTTCATTGTCTGTCTTCTGTTTACTAGTCAGTGTCCTGTAGGTAGTTTACGGTCATATTCTGTTATGTGGGGCAGTGAACAAATTTCAGGAAGAAGAGAATGAAGCAAACTGTTGTATGTGTTTTTAAAATGTCTACAAGAAAATCCATATACACCAGAAAACCATGTGCACAGTTTATCCTCTCAGCAGTTTTTTGGCTATTATTTTGCACTTTAGTCCATGAAACATCTTCAGTCCGAATTACAGTATTGCAATCTACTGGACAGAGTTATAGCAAAGTACAAACAGAATTGCAAATAGATTGTTAGTAAAATAAAGGCTCACAAAGGAAAAAGTCTAAAACAGGTAGGAGATGGATGTGCAGAATTGTACCACAGAATATAGGGGAATTGAGAGGAATGTAGGCAGAGACAACACCCATGTAGAAATGGTTGTGCAGGAGGCAGTTGTTTCCACCCAAAAACCTTATAGCTGCCAGCATGAGATTTGAAAACATCTTAGGCATGCATCACTGTGTATCTTCGCTTCTCTATGAAACCTTCTGAATTTGTTTCGTGCTTCTGCCTCTGTTGCAAACTCATCTCCTTTTTTTTTCTGACTCCTGTAATTTTCATTCTGCTGTTTTCTTACGTATTTTTAATACATTTAATAAATTATTCCAAACCTAGTCCGTTTGCCTGTAATTTTAAGTTCCTATAGATACAACTGATGCCTGCAGGGCCACTAGCAATTGAAATTAGAAGTACAAATTCTCCACGACTTGGTGAAAAGATGTTTGCCTCTATTCATACATGTCTGTTTTATGCACTGTCACTTGAATATTTTTTTTTGCTTCCCATGCCCTTCTTGATGTTGCATTTTATTCTCAAAACCTTTAGAAGAAACATCCTAGTTAAGCAGAGGGTCAAGAATTGATTTTAAAAGGCTTGCTATTACCTTTGTGAAGCAGATTCCCTTAAAAAGTGTTTTATTTCAAAAGGTTATCCTTGATTTTTAAAATCTGAGAAATTCTCTCTCAGAATGACAGCATTTCTGAAGTACAGCTTCTACACAGTTGATCTTGACCTTTTTAAGCTTTTTAAGCAAATGGGAGATCTCTTGTTGTCTCTTGAGTTACAAGTAAGAGATTTCAGTGTATGAACGTATACCAAGTATGCAAGTACATTTAGCTTATCTAGCTAAATTAGCTTTTATTTTTTGAAACCCACTTTGTCATATGAACACTTTCTTCAGTTCGATTTTTCTCTCATCTACAGCCGAAGTACAGTATTGTTCACTCCACCTTGTATTTAAGTGTCCGTGATCATTCTTGCTTCCGTATGCCCTCCTTAATCTACTTCCTTCTTCCCGTATTGGGTGGTGCTGGAAATGGTCGTATTTTGCCCTCCACTCTTCAGTGGTAGCTTTGGTGGAAACAAAGAAAAAGCAATCTTAAGTAGAAGAATATAGAAAATACAGGGATATGGCTGGTATATCAAACAAAGGCTAAAAAAATGAATTTGAGCAAAACTCGGAAGTTTTCAGGGTGCTCTGAAAATACTGCTTTGGTTATACAGGCTTTCCATGTGGAATTTCTTCCATTCAGACTCATGTAACAAGTAAAAGTTACTGCTTGTACTACTGCAGGGACTGGATTGAGTAAATTATAGTTGTCAGGGTACGCTGTGCCAGCATAGGAAATTGCAAACCTAATTGCATAGTAATTTATAGTTGCTAGCAGTGCTTGGAGGTTCCTATGCAACAGGCACAGGCTATACATATATTTATACTGTGCTTAAGTTTGTGGAGGTGAACTTTGTAAGACTGAATGAACATATGTTGAATGGATTTTTTTCTATCTTCTGGTGTAAGATTTTTCTTTGTCAGGCAAATTTAAAAGCTTCCTCAGAAGTTCTCAGTGACAAAAATCTCATATGTCAGTTTGTAAGTACCTAAAACCAGATGAATGTGGTAATAGGATAAATTTCACCTGAAGGCAACTTGGTTTGAGCACTATTTCATTAGCCATCAAGTAGTGCATGGAATTGCTTGCCAACGTCTGCAAGCTTTGTACATCTGTTTTACACATTTCTGCTTTTTTGCATGTGTTTTTATTCCATACCTATTAAAAATGCTATTTTACTTCAGCATTTAATTGTAAATAACCAGTTTTTCTTTCTAGTCCTTCCATTTCTTGTCTGAACAGATGGAAAGTATATCCACATCATTCACACAGGAGTAGTGTTGCAAAATACCATGGTGTTAGAGCACCACCTATAGGGTTTGCTCAAAAATAAAACAAGAAAGTTTCTGGGCAATGGTTGGTTGAATATTCAAGTAAAATAATATCTTTCTGTATTTTGAGACCGCCCTAGATATTAGGACAGGTGCTACTTTCTATAGCCAAAGTATGTTAATATGTAACTGTGCAGGATGAATGAAGCTCTGATAAGAAATGTGTGAAAAAATATTTAAAGCAATGTTTTTCTTACAGTTGTACATGAAAACAGTGAATTTACTATGTTTTATTTTTGTTTCTAGATTTCTATATTTAAACTAGTACAGAAAATGCAGACATATGCCAGCATTTTTGTCTTTTAATCCTTCTGAACATATTTTTGGAAATGTATTTGTTATGCCATATAGAAATATTATCAATAATAATCATTTAAGAATATAACTTTGTATTGTATTAAAGCTAGTCAATAATTTCAGGTCCACGTAGTCTTGAAAAATTATCTTAAAAGCTTGATCATGGATAAAAATAGAAAAAAAATTAGTAACTTGTTTACAAATTACATTATTGCAACTTTTGCACCATTACAAATGCAGTTCATTCTTCATCGTGTTTGCTCACTGCATCAGTTCTGATTTGTTACTTTAATCAAAAAATATTCAAAATTTTAAAAATTCTAAAAGCTTTTACTCATCAGACGATAATGAAAATGCCTCCTCATTTGTAAGTTTTTGTGTTTAAACTACTGTGTGTAACTGATTGTGCTACCAGTAAACTTCCAGAGCCCACAAGTTTTGGACTAGCAGTGAGGAAATTGTAAAATAAAAGTGCAGAGAGCAATTATTTTTAATGTGGTTTTGACCTCTGAAACTTCCTCGTAATTTCAGGCTCTGTAGCGATACTATTCTGCCCTTCCTATTTATGTGAAGGTTGTGAATATGCTATATGACATGTGCTGGATATAAGGCTGCTAAGGAGAAAAAAAAAAAAAGAAACAGCAAAACAAAACCAGAAAACTAGTAAATACATTACTTAAAATGAAATCAGCAGAGCTGAGAGCACTCCAGTGAAAGGAACAAGCAACTGAGTTAAGGCCAATACAGAAAGCTATTCTTACAGAAAGTAAGAATACAAATGGCTGAGTTACTTCAGTTGCATAGAATTAGTCCTATAAATATGAGCTTTCTAGTCCATTATCAGAAATGTAGTTACACAAGTCCCTTTAAAAAATAATCTCTTGTAAACCTAAATTTTAATATCTATAAATGAAGTGTGCTGTAGTAAGTGTTCTTTGCCTTCCAAGCATTGGAATAATGTGTGTGAAGATCATTTCCATGCCAAGGGCTGGAAGGGGGCATTTAAGTGATGGCCAGGCACTGGTCTTCCGCAGACAGGAAATTTCAACCCGTTGATTATTTTGCTTTAACTTATTTTTCACCTTCTAATGCATTTTTCAGTATAAGGTGTAAATGCATCGTTAAATTGAACTGAATCGTTACGAAGGCTAAAAATACAATTAGGAAATACAGAATCTGTCACATTGCTAACAAAGTTGTCAAAGTCTGTATAATCTTTTTTAATCTGTAGTATTAATTGACATTTGTATAAATTTCTGCACTGGCAACGTTGAAAAACATCTTTTGTCTGACATGTTGTGACCTGTGTCCATTATGAACTCCTTCAGATGTTG
>SAYO01030019.1:222126-235905 GCA_004023745.1 Recurvirostra avosetta | reverse complement strand
AAAAAAAAAAAAAAAGACATTAATGAAGTTGCTTTCAATATATATGTATTTTTTAGCTTGTGGAGATATCCCAGAACAAATTCGATCACCAAGCGGGACAATCACAAGTCCAGGGTGGCCCTCTGAGTATCCTGCCCGAATCAACTGTAGCTGGTATATCCATGCAAACCCTGGGGAGATCATTACTATAAGGTAACAGTGCTCCTGTCATAATTACATGGATTGAAGAAGTACTGACTAAACATTTTTAACTATCGGTTGTGTGTGTACCAATTACATCTTCCTTCCTGTAAATGTAGGATTTCTGTTTTGATTGTTTTCTGCCTCTTATGTGATTTACTCTTACACAGCCATGTAGCATTTGTTTTCAGCTGGAAAGTTGGTGACTAGAAAAAGTGTATATGTGCTCATTTATTTGATTTCTTTTTAATGTCTCCGATACATAAGAATTTTGCATTAAAAACACATAGGGAAATTCTGTAATGCTTCATTGCTATGAAGTCTCATGGTGTGCTTAAAAGTGGCAGGGTATAAATAGTAAATGAATAGATACGATTGCAGGTTTGGAAAAGCTGACTTTTGATGCAGAGAGTTCCTCATAGTTTCACGTAGCTTATAACTTTTCTGAAGAAGTAATGTGAAAAAAGCTGTATCGTAGGTTCAAGTTCTCATCAGTTCATTCCCCATTACCGCCACAAGGGAAATTTAGGCTTGTTTTAGCATCAAGATACAAATTAGCACTGCTTCGCAGGCTGATCATGAAACTGCATTAGCTGCAGATTTACTTCAGTTTCCAGTACAGACCTGCTGACCTAAGAAGCAGCTCTTCATTATGAAGTATTTGCTTTGACATCAGTTACTCTTTTAAAGTACTGCTTTTTAATTTAAACAGTCTTTCTACTAAATATTAAATGGGTATAAATACAGTGTAAAGTAGGTAGGGCTGTTCAGCTACTAGAATGCTTTCTAAACTTTTTCATACAGTTTATTTTTCATAAAGCCCATTTTTTTTTCTTCTCACATTGTTTCCTTGTGCTCCTCTAACTAGCATACGTTTCACATTTCATTTCTGGTTTAGTGTTGTGTTGTCTGCTCTGACCTGTTCTGCCCAGACTGTCTTCCCTTCACACTTCATTAGCGTGGAATCATGTCTTGATATAGCTGTAGCCGTACCATGACATTTCCATGACATACCCATTGGGTAACCAAGGAGTACAACTGCGAGCAAATCTTATCTGAAATCATAGTTTTGAACAATTTAGCTGTATTTATAATGTCAAGCCATATCATTGGCTAAGTGTAGCATTAGCTAAAGTTCTGATGAAATCTGGGTTAAATAAAACCACTTAGTAGTATATGAAAGTCATTAAATGAGACTCATAAAGACAATTTCATTAACAGAATTTTGTTTGGTTTTTTTTTTTAAGACAAAGGCTTAATATGTTTTTTATAGCAAAACTGAGCTTCATTAATTAGAGGATGCAATATGTTGTTTAACAGAATGGATTCTTGCTGTCCTAATAAAAGTATCATCACCACAAGGTTAAATCCTATTCTTACATTGGGTACAGAAGCCGCTCTTTATTTCAGACCAGGAAAGAATGTACAGCTAATTTCTGGTTTTCTGCATAGCAATTCATCAGCTTGGTTGTGTCATACCCAGTTCAGTAGCAATTTTGACCTCTCTGTTTTGTTTTGATTTTTTGTTTGTTTTTTTTTTTCTTCTTCCCCCCCGCCCCAGCTTTCAAGATTTTGATGTTCAGGGATCACGACGATGCAGCTCAGATTGGTTAACGATTGGAAGCTACAAGAATATTGAAGGCTATAGAGCATGCGGCTCCTCCATTCCTTCACCATACATCTCTTCACAGGATCATGTTTGGATCAGATTTCATTCAGATGATAGCATCTCCAGAAAAGGCTTCAGATTAGCCTACTTTGCTGGTATGTTTCAAATGATACTTAGTTCAGTTTTATGGTTTCATTTTTTTGTTTTCTGTTTCAAGAACTAGTTCCTTGTAGCAGGGTACAGTACATGCGTTTCCTGTAGTTGATTCAAGACTTACTGAAAGTATACATTGTGGAGATTATTTTGATCCCATGCACAACTTGACTATTTAAAGTGGGAATTAGGGTTCACAGTAGTAAGCAGAGTGAATGATGGGGGGTGGGAATTCACTAGTAATACTAGGCAACTTGGGAAGTTTTTTAACATAGCTTAAGATTTGAAGTCTTTTCATCAGAATAAAATTAGTTGTTAAAATGTTCGGGTAGACTTCTGAGTAGCATAAATAGGGCAAGAGAGGGAAGAAGCAGTGGGATTTTTTTTTTTCGTTTGCATCATTTTTTCCCATCTCCAGAAGCTATACTCTCTTTTTTAAAACCCCCACAATTTAAAAACCTATTAACATAATAAATTACTCTAGCCAGGTATAGACATGGGTTAGTAAATGCAAAATTTTTCTTGGATAGTTCAAGTATGCAATATAACCTGTTTATCAGTAGTCACAGTCTGAGACTTTGTGGGCAATTCTTGTTCTAGTAGCTGTTGCCAAAAGAGAGGAGGAAGGCAGTCACGGGTAAAGACTAGCTCCACTCTTTTATGTCCTTAAGCAATGTTAGGATTTTATATAATGGCGTGGTTATGGTCTTCTATGTCCTGATCATCAAAAATATTCAATTAGATTCCTCTTTGTTTTCATAATGGTTTTGTGTTCTCTTGCTTCCTTAGTGTATGCCTATACTCCACTCTCTGACCTGCTGCAAATCTCTGTGCGCTGGCTTTGAACTCCTCTCCTCCATAAAACAATTCATACTGTCTTACACCTATCAACTGCTACCCATCTTCAAAACTATTCCACCAAGATTCAGTAAAATAAGCCTTGATCGCCTCTAGCCTAAGCCTTGTTTGCCCCTGTTCTGTGTTCTGCGCTCTTTCTATCTAACGGCTTCCTCTACCCTGTCAGTCCTTCACCAACCTGACGTTTCCAGGCAGGCTTATCCCTTTGTCACCTGCTTTCAAGCCTACAAAAAAGTTCCCTCTGTGCTTCGCCTCCTTGCAGCTTAGTGAGTCTTGGGAGAAGTAATGCAGCCTTGCATTTGGTGCTGGCTCAGCTTTCAGGGCAATGTTCTACCTGGGTTTTGCTTGCTGTCTCACCAAAAAACATGACGGGGATGGGGGGAGGTGGGGGGGGAAGCCAGTGTCTAATCAGACATCCTCTACTCTTCTTTGTGCTAACTGCCCACCAACAAGCTCTTGTCCTGTGTGAGGCCTTGGCTTCTGCCCTGCTTATCTCCCTCCTCTCCTAGGCAAAGACAGAAGGCAGCGTTCCTGCCTGAAGCGTTTTGGATCAGGGTGTGGAATGGGCAGAGGAGACAAACCACAGGCTCAGTAGAATTTTTCTGAAAATCCTGTCCTCTCTTTTCCTCTGATTTTGAAACAATTTCAGCATGTAACCCCTATTGGAAGAAGCTTTAACACTTTCAACAACAAGCAATTTTTACTGTTGTGTGATGTCTTCTTGTTAGCATCATGCAGTGGTACTCAGTTTAGAGTAGTTAGGACTATAATCCAATGATTTTAAATGTATTTTAAAAAAAAAAGTTTTGGGGTTTTTTGGGTTTGGGTTGTTTGTTTTTTTTTTTTATTTAATAAACCTTGCTGAAACTTTGGTCTCTATGCTTGATATGATACTTAGGAAGTATTTCATGATTAAGGTGGAAGTGTAGTGTTTCAGTGATCAGAGTAGCCTGCTAATGTTGTAAACTGACCTGCGTATAGGAGAAGAGTTGACAAATCTGCTTTAATAATCATCTGATCATTTCTGCTTTCCAGTGTGAAAGGGAGACTCCTGAAATGCTAACAACATTTTTGCTATACATTCAACTATGCCATTATGTTGTTTGATTTCTTCTTATTAGCATCATTCAGTAGTGCTCAGTGTAACTCCTCAGTAGACTATTTAATTCAGTGTTGTTAAGGCCACTCTCAAAGGTGTCATGTGATCTCAGAAAAAGGGGAAAAAGTAGTAATGCTTTAGTTACATGGATGCAAGTTAGGCCTACTTCTGCTGGAATGATAGAAACAATATAGAATACAGGTGTAAAAGGGACCATTAGGGAGCCCCATGTTTAAAATCTGATATGGAAGATGGAGCGTGTGAATTGCTTGAATTAATTCTTGTTATAAGTAAATAATACCTTCCAGGAAAATATTTATATTTCATTTTAAACAAACAAAATGACAACAATGAAAAAAAGCATTATAGTTAGGAAGGGTACTTGACTAGAAGGTAAATTGTGTCATTTGTCTTTCTTTCCTCTGTCTTCCTCCCACCCCTTTTAATTTATCAGCCTCTTTAATTATGGGTATCAAAATGGGATGGAGTTTACTAATGGTGGTGTAGAGTGGAAAATAGAGTTAATAAAAGTACAGAGGTTTATGCTCACTGTAAATGGATGAAAGGATTGTGTTCATCCTTTGGCTACAACTGTACATGGTTTCTGCTAATTATCTTGTATGATCCTGAAGTCTTTTGTGGTACAGCTTCCAAGGATAGTCTTATTTTGTACATCTCTAAGTATTTTTACGACTCTCATTTCTGATTCATATGTAAAGTTTCCTGATATAATGACTTCAGGACTGGTGATTTAGCAGTTTTAGCTAAATCAGGATCAAGTAGGCAGCTCTTTTCTGGGATGTTTAAAAGCCTGCAGAATTAAGAGCTTAGGTTGAAATCGTATCTTGTTTTGTTACTACAATATTGCCATTAATATTTACAGCTCTGTGTTATAGCTTTCTACTCAATCTTTTTCCAGGTTCTACAAGGTAGAAGTGTTGAGCTAGAGTATAATGGGTACTTGAGCAAGTTCAATGACTCTTCTTATTCATATTCTACTATATTGCCCACCACCTATGGGCCACATTCATTTAGTTTAGGCAGAACAAGTCTATTAGTTCAGTTTTACACATTTCAAATTCAAGGCCGAAGTTCATACTAAGTATTTGCCGCAATAATATTATGAACAATGTGCGTATGTGTCAGTGTATAATATATATATAAAAAATACATACATATATATGTAACACAACAAGAAGATCATATCATTTATACTAGATACGTTCTTTTTTCGTAGTGAAAGAAAAATTTTCTAAAACTTAATCACCGGCAGCACATAGATTTTCCTCTCCTTTGCTCTCTGTCAGCAAATTTGTTGACTTAAACACTCTGCAGCAGTTCTTATAACATTTACCAGTCTTGTTGGTTTCACATTTTCCTGCATTCATTTTTTAAAAACGTTAGCATTTGTGAAATTCTTAAAATGCTGACGTTGCACCTTTTTTAAAAAAATATATATTATTTCAAGGTAGAGTATTTCTTTTAATGCTTTTTAAGATACTAAAATAGCAAATGGGAGAACAGAGGTGCGATATGACTTGACCTATCACAGCAGATTAGTTGCAGCAAGAGAAATTCAGGCTAGATATGAGGACTTTTATCACTTTGTGTGGTTAAGCGCTGGAACTTTGAAAATACTGATTGGACAAGGCCCCAAACAGCCCAATCAGACCTCAGTTAGTCTTGCTTTGAGCAGATGATTTGATTAGGTGACCTCCAGAGATCTTTTCCAAACTGAATTGTTCTGTTGTAAAGCAAGATAAAACCTGTATCTTCTGGGAAAGTCTGTATTTCAGTAAGTTCATCATACTTTCCTTCCTATTTCTTTTTTAAAACCCTAAGTATAGTGTTATTTAGATTTAGTATGTATTTGTCTAATTTAGTTCCTGAATTACTGCTGTGTAGGACCATCTGCATTGCAGATTTTTTTTGAAATTTTTTTTTGAGGATTGACTACGGCAGTTTGTTTTATAGCCAATTTTACAGTCTGTACCACGGTTTTTAGAAAATGCAGTGATTTTAAATGATACAGCGGTATTTGACTCAGCTAAGTCATTGCATACTCAAATAGCTTGCTTCCCAGGTATGCTTCAGTGTTTAACATGGTTGAACTTTAATAAATGAATCCCTGAAAGAAATATTCTTGAAGTTACAAGTGAGGTAGTAGCCAGTAGACTGCGTTTTCTTAGATAAAGGTGTCTTTTGACTTCTTTGTTCAGAATTAAAAAGTAAAAACAACAAACCACCCAACCAAAAACCCACACAATTCCATGTTTGCTCGACCACTACTTGGAACCTTAACTTTCAAAGCATAATTTTATATGGTTTTGTATATTTTAAGTATGTGTTTCTGCACTTGCTGTACTCTACTCTTAGTTGCTGGAGGAGAGGCAGGAGCAACCAGTGGGAAGAGGTGAGCAGAAGAGGTTTTTCTCTTTGGTTGGTGATAATAGGTAATCTTCAACTTTCAGCTTCTCCCCATAGATCCTTTGGTACAAAGTAGGAACCTAAGAAAACAGGAGAGAGGTCTGACGGCTTTTACAAGACTGAATTTGAGGACGTAACTGGGACTGTGGGACGAAATGTTTGTGTATTTCAAGAGATATAGAGGAGAAAAACAGTATTTTTCTGACTTATTTTTAGCACGTTAGAAGCCAGATTTTTCAATCAGTATAAATGAGCATTGTTTTCTTGCTTGGGTTAAAGTTATTTGATGGAAAGCAGCTAAGGATGAGGCTCATGCTGATACGCTGACAGAATTATGACTTGAAAAAACTGTTTCATCTTGAAACTTACTGAGAGTTGTGATGACTTACAGAGAATTTAAATAGTTGTTTTGCCATTCTGAACTGCCTGGTGCAGCAAATAAATACACAAGGCAAACCATATAGTGCTAAATTCTAAAAAGATATTTTTATAATTTCTTTTTTTTCTTTCAGGGAAATCTGATGAACCAAATTGTGATTGTGACCAGTTTCATTGCGCTAACGGGAAGTGTATTCCAGAAAGTTGGAAATGTAATAATATGGATGAATGCGGAGACAACTCAGATGAAGAAATGTGTGCCAAAGCTAATCCTCTGGCAGCTTCTTCCTTTCAAACTTGTGCTTACAATCAGTTCCAGTGTCTTTCTCGCTTCACCAAGCTTTACACTTGCCTTCCAGAGTCTTTAAAATGTGATGGTAACATTGATTGTCTTGACCTAGGAGACGAAATAGACTGTGATGTGCCAACATGTGGGCAGTGGTTAAAATACTTTTATGGTACTTTCAGTTCTCCCAACTATCCTGACTTCTATCCACCTGGAAGCAACTGCACCTGGCTGATAGACACTGGTGACCATCGCAAAGTAATTTTGCGATTCACTGATTTTAAACTTGATGGTACAGGTTACGGAGACTACGTCAAAATATATGATGGATTAGAGGAGAATCCACGGAGGCTGTTGCGCGTGCTAACAGCATTTGACTCTCATGCTCCCCTCACTGTTGTTTCATCCTCGGGACAGATAAGAGTGCATTTTTGTGCTGACAAAGTGAATGCTGCAAGAGGATTCAATGCCACCTATCAAGTAGATGGCTTCTGTTTGCCGTGGGAAATTCCATGCGGTGGAAATTGGGGTTGCTACACAGAGCAGCAGCGCTGCGATGGCTACTGGCACTGTCCAAATGGAAGGGATGAAACCAACTGCACCATGTGCCAAAGAGATGAGTTTCCCTGCTCTCGAAATGGTGTTTGCTACCCTCGTTCAGATCGCTGCAACTACCAGAATCATTGCCCTAATGGTTCAGATGAAAAAAATTGTTTCTTCTGTCAGCCAGGAAATTTTCATTGTAAAAATAACCGCTGTGTGTTTGAGAGCTGGGTTTGTGATTCTCAAGATGACTGTGGTGATGGCAGCGATGAAGAGAATTGCCCAGTCATTGTGCCCACTAGAGTAATAACTGCAGCTGTCATTGGGAGTCTTATTTGCGGATTGCTGCTTGTCATTGCACTGGGATGTACTTGTAAATTGTACTCACTCAGGATGTTTGAGCGAAGGTAAGTAGAACAGATCGCCTCGAGAACTTAAATTTTTAAAATATTTTCGTATCTTTTATTGCTATACTTAAAACGTTTTTATTGACATACAGTTTTTGTTGCATATGATTTCTAAAGGTATTGTACCTTCTCCTTTGACGGTAAAAAGAGGTTAGTTAAAAGGGGATAGAAGTACTCTGATCGCTTAACTATTTAGAGTTAAGCTTTCAGATGTTGTTACTGAAAAGAAAGTGTGGGAAAGCTGCATTTCTGCAATAAAGTATCTCAGTTCTTTATTTAACGGCATGTTTCTTCTATTGTAGACTATCTCATACTAGGATTATGCATTCTTCAATTTTTATAAAGTAATATAAGCATCTCTCTTGGTGCATTTTATAAGCCTGTGCTGCTTTGTTTTTAGGAATCTATTGTTGGGTTGGTTTTCTTGTTCTTGTCTCAGCTGAACAGACCCATTGGAATGACTGCAAGGACGTATCTATTCTTTTTCAATTAAATTTCAATTAAATTAATAAAACTTCATCTGCAGAATTTTATTATTTCAGATTATAATAGTTTGATGTAGTTTTAAATATATACATCATAGTCTTATGTATTATGAAATTTTTTTTCTCTTTGAAAGATCATTTGAAACTCATTTGTCGAGGGTTGAGGCTGAACTGTTAAGAAGAGAAGCTCCTCCATCCTATGGACAGTTAATTGCCCAGGGTTTAATTCCACCAGTTGAAGATTTTCCTGTTTGTTCACCAAATCAGGTAAGGTTCCAAAATAGCAGGCAGACCACTTAAAATTTAAGGAGACTGAAATAAAGATATTGTAACTTTCATCTGCATTTTTTGTTTGTTTTATGACATTTCGTTGTTCTTCTTTTCAGGCCAATACTATTATACTAAGGATTAGCCATTGGATAAAATCGTGATATGATAGCACCACACAGTTTTCTTTGCAGGCTTTTTTTCTTGTTAATGAATGACTGTAATGCACACCACAGAATCTCTCTTGGACGAAAAGTAACAAAGTAAAAGCTAGTAAATGGAGTTAATAGTGTCTAGCCATCTTGATTCTCAAATGGTTCATTAGCACAATTCTTATTTGGTTGATGAATGAATTTCTATCCAAACAACTTCTTCATTTTAAAAAAATGGCTTTCAGTTATGATGCTCTTTTGTGAAATAGAAGAAAAGTCTCAGTCTAGAAATCCTTCTGTTGTGCTGTATTAACGTTGGCATTAACCTGTATTATGTGTTGCAATTAATACAGCAAAGTTTACTGTTAGTTAATATTGCTGAGCCTGTAAGAAAAATACAATACCATAAGAAGGGGAATTGTTTTTTTTTTATTATTTTGAACAGTACTGATTTCATTACATTTATTCTGCTGTAGATTTCACTTATTCTTTCATGCATACATGTTCACAAGCAGCAGCTGTGATCCATGACAAAGCATTTTGCAAAGGAGGAGCGGAAAATAAATTGCAATTTGCATGAGAGACTTTGAAAACATATCAGAAAGAAGACATTGTGAAGATTTTTCAGTAGCTAAATTAGCACTAAAACTTATTAATGACCTTATTAATGAATGCCTGTTATGAATACTGCAGAATCCCTCATTCTTAATGGATGGGTTATTGTGGTTATAATAAAGATCAGTATATTTCTGTTCAAAAACAATTCTGTACTTTTACAAATTTGGCTTGCTGTCCTCTCTTCCAAAATCAAGCTTCACCAGTTTGTGATGCAGCTATGCTCACAAGCCTCTTGCGGTAAGGTAAGCTTAAGACAGTCTGGTAAGACAGGGCAGTTGCCATGCCCAACTGTGTAAGTCCTCTGGTACAGTAACTTTGAACAAACCAATGCTTTCTGCACATCCGTACCCTGTATGGGACACTTTGGGTTTGGTGCACACAAACACGCTTAGGAACTATTACAATTTTCAGACAAACTTAGCTCGCTCAGGCCCATTTTTCATCATGAAACTCCACAAAGGTGGCCTAAAGATCTTGAGTTTTACTATAATGAAATCTCCTGTTAGAGAGGACAATTCTGGAAGACCCAGACGTGTAGTAACTGCACTCAGAGATTGGTACCGGAGCTTTTAAAAAGCTGTGTGACTACTGAAATTTTCGTTTATCTTCAGTTTGACTTAAATTGAATTAACCACTGTTGCTTTGGGTGTATTTTAAATTATTTTTCAGAACTAAAATATAGTGGAGTTTGAAAGACTTACTGAAAGTGGCAACCTTTCAAAATATAGTTGCATCATAGCCTTTCTATGTAACCATGATTTCACACTCCATAAAAATACTGATGCATGTACAATAGTTTGTAACAATGAAAAAGTGTTAGTGAATTTCTGTTATGAAGACCAGTATTTCTGATAAGACTCATGGCCTTGAAAACTTAAGTAGCTATACTGGGAAATTAATCAGCATAAAAATAAGGAATAGTAGGGAGCAGGCCATCACCTTCAAAAATAATGAAAAATTCATTCTAGAGCATTGATGCTTCCGTGATAAAAATTTTTACTCTTATTTAATCAATAAAGGTGCATTGTTTAAAAAGATTTGTTTTTCAGAGGAGAGAACATCAGTAAGAGCAAAAGCCTAAGAGGCGATGTAAATTGTATTCTGTATATTATAAAGCTCAAATTAAATTTTTAATATGGTCAAGTGTTGGGGGGAGGGAGTCAGTATTAAATCAGGATGTGTTCACCTTTCTTTGTTTTGAGCAATATATACATCTTAAGATTGCAAATGCGTGTAGGACTGAAAATACCTATTCAAGATTTCCTAGAAGTTAGTAGTCTCAGGCCAGAGGAATCTTGGGTGTTCTGGTTTGTATGTAAATGCTTTCCACCTAAAACTGATACACGCCTTCAGAGCTGGATTTTCAAGAGTGGGTAGCAGTCTCTCCAGTAGCTTTTGAAAGTAAGGCTACTGACCGTACACATTTATACACTTGAATTCAAATATCATTCTATGAACTATTGGAAGGGAAAGAGGTAGGTTGTGCCTGAAGTATTGTTTGGATACTGTTCTGTGTATGCCCTGTGGTGTCTGAAGGTTGGTGGAAAGGAGCTGAATTTGACAGCATGGGAACACTGAAGTTCAGTGTGTGTAAACAGAGTGAAATATATGCATATATGTTAAGTGTTTAATTGGGGGGAAAAGGCTATTCTGAAGAATAGTCTGTATTTTTGCTATAATCTTCATTAAAAGGTGCAAATACATACTTTATCCTGTAATTAAACACATCTGTGAATATTTTCAGAATCACAGGCATCTGGCAGATCTTCTACCATAGTATTTGAGAACTGAGCTACATAGCTGAGGCAGTGTTTTCTCTGAGTAAGGGACCCCTAAGTCAAAGGTGTTAATAAGTTTTTGTTACCTTACAGTTTAAAAGTTGTATAAGGTTTTAAGCAGAAAAATTCAGGCAAGCATTGTTCTATAGCTGAATAACTAGAAAATGTATACCAAATTTGGGAAATTACGGTTTAGAACACATAAGATAATTTTAATTAAACAGAAGCACTAAAGCATTTTGAAACTGGAATTAACTGATTATGCCAGAATGGGGGAAAAAATCAAACTACAAGCCTCTGCTAGAGAGGATATTTAATTTAGTCTCTATTCTAGGCAGCCTCATGGTAGTGGATAAGGAAAGGTCACCTCTGTTAAATCTTTCTGGAAGATTTCATTTTTAAATCCGAAACTTCTTGAGACATGTTTTTATGTGCTGTACTCTAACAGGTTATAGTGTGTTGATTTTCACTTTGCCTTTATTCAGAAGACCTTGATTTGGCCAAAAATTGAAGACTCTGCATTTAACTTTGTGGTTTTATGTTGTTTTGCACAATAGTTGTCGTTCTTCTTTTGTTAGAACAGTGTCAACATACTGTCAACACTTGAATATTGCTTGTCTTCTCATTTAGGCTTCAGTTCTGGAAAACCTGAGACTGGCAGTACGATCTCAGCTTGGATTTACCTCAATCAGACTTCCTATGGCTGGCAGATCAAGTAACATTTGGAATCGAATTTTTAATTTTGCAAGGTCACGTCATTCTGGATCATTGGCATTGGTCTCGGCGGATGGAGATGATGTTGCCAGCCAAAGTACTAGTAGAGAAGCTGAAAGAAATAATACTCACAGAAGTCTGTTTTCAGTTGAATCTGATGATACAGACACGGAAAATGAAAGAAGAGACACAGCAGGAGCAGTTGGTGGTGTTGCTGCCACCTTGCCTCAGAAAGTCCCTCCTGCAACAGCAATAGAAGCAACAGTCGGAGCATGTGGGAGTTCCTCTGCTCAGACCGGCAATAGCGGTAACACGGATAGTGGAAGAGAAGTGACAAGTGTAGACCCCCCAAGCACAAGTCCCGCACGTCACCAGCTCACTAGCGCGCTAAGTCGTATGACTCAAGGCTTACGCTGGGTACGCTTTACTTTAGGGAGATCAAGCTCAGTGAATCAGAACCAAAGTCCTTTGAGACAGCTTGATAATGTGGTAAGTGGAAGAGAAGAGGATGATGATGTTGAAATGTTAATTCCAGTCTCTGATGTAGCATCAGACTTTGACATGAATGACTGTTCAAGACCTCTACTTGATCTCAGCTCAGATCAAGGACCAGGGCTTAGACAGCCTTACAGTGCAACACATCACGGTGTAAGGTCATGCAGTCGAGATGGCCCCTGTGAGAGCTGTGGCATCGTACACACTGCCCAGATACCCGACACTTGCTTAGAAGCAACAGTGAAAAATGAAACTAGTGACGATGAGGCATTATTACTCTGCTAGGTACGGATTGTTTAGGAAAGATTGTGTACAAGTTGGAGCAATATCTGTCATTGTTTTGTACTTCACAATTAAAACTAGTTTTTAGTTTTAAAAAATCCAGGACAACATTATGTTAAAACTATTTTAGCCTGTGTGGTTGATTAAACGTTCCTTATACTGGATGACGTTATGGAACTATTAGAGTGAACATTTTAGTGGCTCTGAATACATGATGTGTGTATCCAGTATAATCTGATTACTCTTTAAACTGAAGTTATCCCAGTTAGTTTCAAATTTAGTTTATCCTGGTACTGTAGTTCAAACCAGAAACATGGCTGCTCAAGACTTACTTGGCTGCCTGTTTAACCCCATATTAACAGGTGAATTTGTACAGAATTATTTTCCTTTAGGAATTGACTCTGTTGTATTATTGCCAACATACTTGTAATTTAATATACTAAACGCTGGTAAGGATTGTTAATGTAAAATATGTACTTTTCTTTGAGTTTATACAACACTTTGTCTAAATATTCTTGAATTTCATCATAATGTGAACTTATTTAAAGGGAGGAGAAACTTTCTCCAGGAGCATTCTTTTTTTCTCAGAAGTACAAAATGCAATGATTTGTGAAATTTAGATATAATAGATGAACTGATGGCAAAAGCTTTTGTAGCACTGACTTTCCTAAACTGCAATCTAATATGGTACAGCCAAATAGTATGTAAAATCCCCAGTCATTAGTCTTTTTGATTTGAAGTAAAAAAGGGCCGAAGATATTACAATGTGTGTTAGTTCTTTAAATATTCGATATGTACAAATACACTACAGAATAAGTTCCAACTGGTAATAGATCTTTCCCTAATACTGTAGGGTATAAAGCTTGTTTGGACTCAAGGGATTTGCACTAAAATCATATTAAGGTCTCTAATGAGCTTAGTGCACAAGCACTATCACTTTAAGTACTATTATTGTCTAATATTGCAATGGCTATATATTTCCATGGCTCTTTTCTTGGGGTGTTGCATTTTTGTTGCAATTGAATTTGCTTTACTAATTCCCTATTTA
>SAYO01030019.1:167565-214248 GCA_004023745.1 Recurvirostra avosetta | reverse complement strand
ATAGTTGATGCCCAGGCATGGTATGCGGAGAGGCTCTTGCTTATACTTATTGCTATAACATCCAAGGGCAACCAACTTTGTTATTTGCCACGTTGGAGGGTCAGAAGAGTAAAAGCGCAGTGGCGTCCCACCTGCGGGGAGGAGCGGACAGGACAGGTGACCCCGAACTGACCAACAGGGTATTCCATCCCATCTGCCAGTGGTTGTGAGGGCAACAATGGGGGGCAGCGGGGAGTGCCGGCCTGAGAACGCCGGGCACAGGGCAGCGGGGAGTGTTGGTCTCGGCACAGCCGGCAGCGATGCAGATGGCGCAAGGCAACACCTACCGGAAAATGATTTTCACATGGTTCTTCGAGAGCAACCGCACGACCCTGGCGCTTGAACCTCCTGCTGACAGGGTGAGGAGAGGCCTCGGCAGCCTCCAGAAATCCCCAAGGGCCTTGTCCCCTCAGGCCAGTGTATTGTCCAAGTAGTGGCATTGGGGGCAGGGGGATTGTGGGCTGTGTTTGGGTCCTGAGGGTTATGTGTCCCAAATCATCTTCTGAGAAACAGCTCAGGAGCGGTTCCTGATGGCTGGTGTCCTCCGGCGGTGGCTCAGTCCTGTGGCAGCAGAGTGGACCCCACCACAGTGGCCTGTGGGGGCTCAGCTGAGATGGGTGCGACACTCGGACCACCGCAGCCCTGCGCTCTCCCGGCCCCTCTGCACTGGCAGGACGCACAGGCTCCCCGGACACTGCTGCAGGGAGCTCAGGTCATCCCTGGGCTCCTCGGCCACTTCTGTGAATAGCTCAGGTCACCTTTGGTTTCCACAAACCCTGTCGCAAAGAGCTTGCTTGGGTCACCTTTGGGCATCACAAGCCCATGAATGGCCACATTTTCAGAACAGCCCAGCACGTTTCAAACCCCGGGGTGGACAGGGCAGGCTGGAGCGAGCACCATGAGGACCCAGCCAGACTTTTCGGAAAGCCTGGCCCCGCTTTCTCCAGGCAAAGAGCCTGGAGCAGAACGGGCCCAAAGCCAACGCTCTGCCAGCAGCCTGTGCGCCGGCTCACTGCACTCGCTGGGCATTGGTGCTCCACCGGAGGTGGTAGGAGGAGCTGCCAAGGGCAGAGGGGGCAATTCCCCCAGTGTCTGCTTAAAGAGCACTGTGTGGTGTGTGTTTAGGGCAGTTTGGAGATAACCTGCTGCTCTGGGAGAAGGGTGGGCTGTGAAACACTCTCAGGCAAGAGCAACTTTCTGACCTGAGGCCTCACTCTCGCCTTCTAGGCTCCCATGCCTCCCCAAAAGCTGGCTCAGCAGAGACTTTTGATCAAGGGGGGAAAAGTCGTGAACGATGACTGCTCTGTGGTGGCTGATGTGTATGTGGAAGATGGAGTGGTGCAGCAAGTGGGACCAAACCTAAACCCTGAGCCACCAACTGGACTCGTTGTGCTGGATGCAACCAACAAGCTGGTGATCCCTGGGGGCATCGATACTCATACACACATGCAGTTCCCTTTTATGGGTAGCAGGTCAAAAGATGACTTCTATACAGGAACAAAGGTGGGTGCACGTATGCGTCCGTGTGTCCGTCTGAGCTTAGAAAGGTATGCCTGCTGGTTATTCAACATTACTTCTAAAAGAGAGAATAGAGAACAGGCAATTTTTACTGTCCCTTGGCTGGGACATTGTAATAAGCGATTGGGGTACTCGGAGGTCCACCTTCAACCAGTATGTTACTTTGGTTCCTTCAGAGACTTTTCTGGCTGTGGGTGGCAAGTGTTAAGCACAGTCATCTACCCTGGCTGTCACCATGCAGACTACAACTTGCATTGGTACATACAACAAGCTTCATGCTTTTCTGAGCAAAGGTTAACTAAAGCAACAGTTTAACTGCCCAGTGCATTGGGAGCGCTTCTGTGGTAATCTGGTCTTTCTCCTCTGTTAGCATGGGGGAATGCAAGGTTTTCTTCCGTCATTCGTTTTGGGCCTTACTGTGTCTCTCAGTAAAAGTCCAGTTCAAATACACCTTCTAAAAGTATCTCATTTCTCCCAGTTTTACATCTGGACTGTTTTTTTCCAGCTTTTTAGCTGATCTGATTACATTCCCTGCATTAGCAGTGTATCAATTAACAGTATTATGCATTATCTCCTTACAGTAAAAATACTCAAATAGAGCTCCCTAAAATTTGTAAGATACTTTTCTAAGAGCTCTGCCCTGCAGGCTGACATCCTTGGCCCTCAGAAGGGATCACGTTGCCCTACTTGGTTTGTCTGTTAACCAGCATCCTCAGACAGCCTGTATACCCCTTGCCTCTCACAGCAGAACTGAGGTTTGCTAAAAAGCAGAAAGCACTGATGTACATTTTTTTCTACTGTGCAAAATACTGGGTTACCTCTTTGGAATAGTTGAAACAAGTTAAATTCAACTCCTTTTAACAAATGGTGTGCAGCAGTAACCACACAACTGTTAAGAACCTTTCAAGTTTGCAGTCTTGCTTAGATTCACCCTATTCTTTAAGAGGAAAGTTCATTTCTTGCTTGCCCCATCATGTCATGAGAGTGCAAGTTCAATTGTGTGAGTGACATAATTGTACATTTCTGTAATCTAACAAGGATTTGGGCTTTTTTATGTTGAGCCCAGACTACTGAAGGGAGGACTACAAATGACCTGTATGCTGTCCTTAAATTACTGGCATATATCTTTCAATAACAATATTTTTTCCAAATCAAGATAGATTTTCTGGTGTTGCTGCTGTTATTTGAACGGGAATATTTTACACTGGATAATTTTAAGTACTAGAATTGTTCTTCTCAATGAGCTCAGAAGGTATAGTGGCTCATTATAATAGTCTGTGATTATTCTGCAAAACTTTGACAAAAAATTATTTTGTCCACCACAGCAGATCTTTCCTGCCATACCAAAATAGCTGCTATATCAAACATAAAATGTTTCTCCAAGTCAAACGTAAGATAAGATGTAAAAGGACAGCTACAGCATTGAATTTTCACCTCTACAACTGGTAGCTGAAAAGGGGTTATAAATTTGATCATGGGAATTTTTTTTCCCAAAAAGAGGTCTCTTCTGTAGCTATCTGCTAGAAATGAGGGACTCTGTTATTATATGGGCCTAAAAATGCTGTCTATTTCAGATGTTCATAGAGAAGAAATATTTTTGAAAAAAATTGTAGTTACCCAAATGGCTTCCACAAGCAGTTTTTGGTCTTCACGCTGCTTTTTCTGATAAATGGAGAGAAAAAAATCAAGTCCACAATGTCTGTTCTGCTTGTCTATAGACATCAGTAATATGTTTTCTGGCTGAATAAAGTGCAGAATTTGATTTCTGGAACATTTAGTTTGCATATTTTACAGTACAAAAATACATATTTTAATGTTTTGTCATATTCTGCAGCAATCATTCATTTCTCTGCGAAGACCATTTTTGTAAACTAATTATCAACAATGTATTTAGAAATTTGATATCTCAATAGAAAGCAAACAAATGTGACTTGAAGCCAGAGATGATTTTGTTTGATAGGAGTAAACATGTAAAAGAAACAATAATGACTGTGGCTTTCTTTTGAGATGCCTTCTTAAGGTATAATTGATCTCATTCTTAAAGTGCGTCCATTGACTTTAAAAAGAACCAAAGATACAGACTAACTCAGATGTAGGTGCCTATACTGTGAAACCGCAAAGTAGGGGAGATAAATTGCATGCTAAGTTGCAAAAAAAGTAATATTTTTTGAGTTTTTTTGAATAACTTTTTGAGGTACTGAACAGGGCAGGTGCAAAACAGAGACTGTGTACTCCAAACAGGATGTCCAGATAGTCGCTTTGGTGCCTAAAAGAAGGCTCTAGATCCAGCCTAATGATCAGATACCAGAAGGTAGTTATTGTGGACCTTCTTAACCTAGGTCAAAGTGTGAGAAGTGTTCAAACCTATTTACTGAAGGTCATCATCCGACAAATATGTTGGCAAGAGAATCAGGGAGACAGTGTTGCGTTCCAACTGTTGCAAAATATGCTACAATGATTAGCTAAGATTTACCCATTCAGTTGAATAAATAAAAGTACAGAATACCTCTCTTTACAAAGAGAGGGGAAAAGAGGTGTCAGGGGGAAAAAAGAGACTTTGAGTGGAGTTGTAGAACCCATGACCTTTTTTTTTTCTTAGGGTCTATAAACATTCTTAATTCTAAAACCTGTTTACCAAGTAAGAAGTCAATCTGTCTTGTTGAAAAAAAATTGACGTCTCTTGGAGAAAATGTTTTGCTGAATTCATCAGATTCACAGATGTTTATGTCACCCTCCAAACTTCTTTTTTTGCAAAATATACTGACATATTTACAATTTTGCTTCTGATTGCTAAGCGAAGAGAAGGAAAAGACTGAATGATCTAGAAATAGGAAGAGTAATATAGCATGAATTTGAACTGTGTATATTTTGATCTGCATTAGTTATACCTGTTGTGCAAAGGGATATTGTTTAGAGCAATAAGGGGATTTCTCTCTCTAATTTGAAAGACTGTAACAATTACAGCAAAGGAATTTCTCTATTGGAGCAGTTTCTGTTAACTGAGGATCTGGTTTCTGGGAGTGACTAACAAAGATTCTTCAAAGGAAAAAAAAAAGTAATAATTCAGTTGTCCATGAAGAAGAGTGAAAATTATTGGTTAAAAAGCAATTTTTGATCCTCATAACATACATAAAGTAAGATTTTTGTTTATTTATTTCCCTGTAAATATTTATATGGAGGATGTAAATACCTCATTCTATTTAAAAACCTGCTATGCAGTTTTACTACATGATACTCTGTCAGAAATAAAAATAATTTTAAAACTCTTTAAAAATCCTTTTGTTCTTAGACAAGAATTTGGGAATTTTCACACTGGATTTTTAAACTGAATATGTTTGGGTTTTTTTCATTGTGTATCTGCCCCTTATTAATTTCCTGTCGCACAGGCTTGTTTTTTCAAATATGTAGACTCTGAGGAAGCATTTCTCAAGTTGACTATGGTCTTATGGTGCTCTTCTTTCTCGGACATCCAAGCACTTAAGGAAACTCACTGATGCATGAATGCTGCAGATTCATCTCCAAATCTTTGATAAAATTTTGTATATGTATGAAAACTTCTCCTTCAGTCTGAGAATTTCCCCACAATTCTCCTGAAAACCTGTTTGAGAACATCCTTCTCAAAGGAGGTGAAATTAATCTCCACAATCAATTTGCAAGTTCAAACTTCACTCAGGGAAACTCTTCAGTGGCTTTTGGCTTTTCAGTATTTCAGGATTAATTGTTGCACAGGGAATCGGAGAATGTGGGAGGAAAGTTTTATTCTCTCTGATCGCTAAATATTAACTTTCTTCCTTTCAGGCTGCTATAGCAGGAGGAACCACTATGATCATCGACTTTGCCATCCCTCAGAAAGGTTGTTCTCTTATTGAAGCCTTTGATACATGGAAAAGCTGGGCAGATCCTAAAGTGTGCTGTGATTATGCACTGCACGTGGCAGTTACGTGGTGGAGCAACAAGGTAGACACAATAGCTTATTTTCAATTCCATTAATTGGTACCCCACCTGCTTTGAATCAGTTCTCATGTGCTAAATATAGCTTGCTGACAGAGTAATAGTTAGTATTTTTTCTGTATAAAAACTAGATTTGAAATAGTCCACACCATTCTAAAAGTACACATATTTGAAAAAATTAAGAAAGTCTGCAGATAGCCTATATCTTTGGATAATACTGCACAAAGTTAAAGGAAAAGGAAGCAACTGTGCAAGACCAAGACCAGGCAGGCCAGAGGGGGCAAGAGGTGTTTGCATAAATTGTGCCTTTTGTTACTTGAACATTCCATAATCTATGCTCCTGTTGCATCTTGGTGGTTTGGGGTTTTTTCTGTTTGTTTGTTTGATTTTTTTTTAAAAGGGTATACATGAAAAATATGGCACTTAACTTTATTTGTAAAGGAAGAGTTCTATTCCTGAGTGACTGCAGTAATATCTCCTTAAAGTAAAGCAGGACTGTAGCTAATAATTACTTGAATGTGAGATTATATAAAAAACCTTTTTAGAATTTACATATGGGAGAATCATCCTTGTTGTGTGAAAGTTTGCTGATAGCCTGAAAGCTTTACTGAATAAATTAACTTTTCAGGTGCTTGACATCTATCTGAACCTGACCTATGTTTTACAAGACCATTTTGGATTCTCAGAGAATGTGCATCAGTACATAGATATATTAAGTAAATTCCATTTTTAAATGTTAATACTTCTCTAATTTTTAACTTTTAACATATATAAACCAAAGCCCTCACTCTGCAAACTCCCCATCTTTGGTCTTCTGTGCACTAAGCACTAAATAGGCTGACCACAACTTCTAGATCAAAGCAAAGACATAAAATAAATTCTCCAGTGAAGTTTGAGGAATGTACATTTAAAACAGCCTTAGTAGAGAACAGTGGAATTGTACTGAAAAATCCAATAAAACTAGGAACGTGTAAATCAATGAAATGTTCTGGTTTATGTTAAGAAGTTAACTGTTTTTAAAGGCCAAGATTGAAAGAAATAGAAAGTTCTGATGTTTTGTAGCTGTAAAAGAGCTGGGTAAAGAAGACTGGTATTTCATGCCTTTCTAATAAGTTATAATCTCCTCAGCATTTAAATATTGATTAAAAACATACATTCTTTACAGTGCCTTCCCTTAGTCATAGTAATTGGTGAAGAAGAAAATAAATGACATGCCTCTATATTTGTGCCAATGCGTTATGTCAGATATTTATTTGTTTGATAATTCCCACTCAAGATATGCTCCCATACGTCCTCTGGATAAGTCCAGAAAATTTCCTTGAGTCAAAATTTCCTCTCACTCTCTCACCTTTCTTGAGCAGATCCAACCAGATTATTAGAGAGAAGATGAATAATAATATTTTATTTTTTGAAAAGAATTTATCCTGTCGAAATTGTAATTTCATCATCATCAAGCATCACAGATACACGTCAATTACTGTCACCATCATTTTACTGGGAACGAAGAACCAAAGTTACGTAATGGATAGTTCTAACTAACCAGCCGTACAAGAAACCTTTGGGCTAAAATCTGCATCTTTCTTTCTTTCTTTGGGACATAATTTTTTGCTGGGCTTCACAGACCCTAGCAGAATCAGGGAATCCTATCAAGGAGTGCATAAAAGAAGAAAAGCAGGCTTGCGTCTAGAGTTTTAGAGCCATTTTGTTTGACGACAAAATATTTCAAAATTCTGTGTGTTGTTTAGAGTCAGGACAAAGCTCTAGGAGATAAGATCTTTTCTCTCACTCTGTTATTTGCCAGAAGCTGAAGCTTATTATGATCCAATTTTGAAAATCATTTTTGCACAAATCTCCATACTGTATCAGTTGGATGCACTGATTGTAATATTGGACTGGGTGTTTTCAACATCAGGAGGTTTATTTGGAATAAAATTCTGCTTTGCTATCATTTGTAAGAAGCATTCCCTTCATGCAATTATCTTGTGCCTCCAATATCTACACTGCAGTGGTACTGGTTTATATACTTTAAAAATTAATTTGATACAAGAAGAACAGTATAAATTAGTCTTTAAATATATGACTTGGGCTATTTGGACTGAACGTATCTTTGATGAATGAGTAAAGGCTCACCCTTCATACTTATAATTTCTTTATACAAAATTATTAACAGGTAAAATATGCTATTGTTTTTTGAAAATTGCTGGCTGTCTTTCAGGTGAAGGAAGAAATGAAAACTCTTGTTCAAAACAAAGGCGTCAACTCCTTCAAGATGTTTATGGCCTATAAAGATGTATACATGGTCAATGATGAGGAGTTATATGCAGCTTTTTCCTGCTGTAAGGAACTTGGGGCAGTTGCTCAAGTCCATGCGGAGAATGGGGAGCTAATTGCGCAGGTAGACATTTGATATTTTGTCCATCAAAGTCAGGAATATAAACAGTCCTGTTACCTAAGCACTTCAATAGATGTATTGGTACCATCACTGTATCATAGGGAAAGGCCTTTCTACCTTATTTTACTTCCAGGGAACTGAAGGCAAACATCTTGTCCGAGATCCTAAAGGATGCTTCTGGTGGGCTCAGAAATTGTAACCTGGAGTCCTGGGTTCAGGGTAGACAGGAGGCAAATGATCCTGTTGTAATAAGAGTTATACTTGCAATATAATATGTATACTTGACTGACAAAGAAAGCAACAGTCAGAGCCTGACCATTGAACAAGTCAAAAAAGGGAACACAGCCAACTATTTAGACATCAGGTGCGTGATGCCTAACCTTAGGTCTCTCCAAACATAGTTGGCTCAGGAATGAATCCAGAAGTATGGAGAAAGCTTCACTCACTTGGCACAGAAGTCTCAACACCCCTCTATGCATAGTTAGCCTCACTTCACACTTTCTATTGCCGTCTTAGTGCTGTGTGGAAGCACTGAGTATAACTACACTGATGTCTTTGAGTTTCTTCAACTATTCTAGTCAACAGTGCTTTGACTCTGCCCCAGATCCTGTAACAGAAATGAATTTATTGCTAAGTAATCTCAAATCAGCAAAGCATAAGTTCCTGGCATATAGTAGGGACAAAATCTTATCCCCTTAAGACCTTGGAGCCTCATTCAGAGGCTTTGGATGTGTATCTTTGTGCTTAGTAAGGATCTTTCCATTTATTTCCAGCGTGGGGTTAGTACTGTTGTCTCAGTTACCGGCTGCGATCATTTAAGAGTACATATTCAGAGAGAGGAAGGATTTTCACAAGTGGCGATTTACCCCCACAAGCCAGTGGAGTGTGTTCTCTGCAGTCAATTAGGTATTCTGAGACCTGTGTTTATTGAGAGATATATTGTATTTCAGTTAACACAACAATAACTTATCTTGAAAAAAATCATAACTGCCTTGTGGTTTTTTTTCTCTAACTAACTGCAGTGGCTGGCTTAGGATCCTTTTGGCTGGCAGCATGTCCACGACACCATGGTTGCACTTTAACTGACTCTTACATGTTTTTGTGTGATGTTCAGGGTGCAAAGAAGATGTTGGCAATGGGAATAACTGGCCCTGAGGGGCATGAGCTGTGTCGTCCTGAAGAAGTGGAAGCTGAAGCTACTCAAAGAGCAATTACCATAGCAAATGCTGTAAACTGCCCCCTTTTCGTAGTCCATGTAATGAGTAAATCTGCAGCAAGGGTGATAAGTAATGCACGAAGAGAAGGTAAAAGTCCTAATTCTTTTATGCTTGGGCAATGACACTGGAGGAAGGGTCAGAGAAAACCAAACATAGCATCAGTGTCCTACTTGTCATGGGTGCCATAACCCTCAGAACATGGGCAAATTCCTTGGAGTGGAATGTCTAAACTGTGTGTATGTTGTGGGGCCCAAGGGGAACTAAGCAGTGTGGAAGAACAGTAACTGGGATTGAGACTTTCCCTTCTCCACAGAGCAAACTTTTTTCTCCTTCATACTATATCTCCGAGATCAAAGTAATGCCCAGGACAGCATTATTGCATTAAAAATGATGTGATCAGTCCAAGAAAATATATGCTCTGCTATCCCCCTCCCTTGAATTATAGTCTGCTAGCCTTTACCAGGTATTTAGATGACAAGTTCTACAACAGAGGCCACACCATGTTTTTACAGACAGTGTCACGATATGACCAGGACTGCTATTTGCTGGGCACTTAGAAATCATGGTGATGATGACAGTGTCTGAAAGCCTCGATTCCCTCCAGGGAGGGGGCTCTCAGGTCATGCACTGAAGGGTTCATAAATAGTTTTGGTCAGCCAAGGGAGCCTGACCCTCTTGGCCATCTGTTGGGCAGGTTAGAAGTGGCCTGAAGCCTGTAGCAATTCAGGATATTTTACCTCCTCATCTGTAAGTTCATCCAGAGCAGCCTGTGGAACCACAGTGCTCTGAGGAGGCGTTATATGGGTAGAAGGAGCAGGAGAGAAGCCTGTGATTTGGAAGGCTAAAACTTTATGGAATACCTGTCTTCGTTAGCTTTTTACATCTCAGCTTGTGTTCATCTAACCTAACATGAATTGCATACAGACCTTGGTTTCCTTATTTCGTGACTTTAGATAATGCTTACACAAGGGGCGTAGATTATTAGCAGCAAAATGCAGAGTGTGAGAGCTTGATAAAAGTGCTATGAAAACCAGCATGATATCATTGTGCTAATATAGATGGATATTTTTATGTGAAATATGTATTGATTAAGATTTCTAGTAAGATTCATTAGTAATTCAAGTTTATAAAAAATCTACCAGAATACTTTTTACTAGCACATCTTTTAGTATTGTGCTATATTCTATTCCTCCACTAGATGGCAGTGCTGCTGGTAATGTGGATTCTATCCATCAGTGTACGGTCATTTGTACATTCACAGGTGCAGTGTCAACATTAACCACCAGAAGCTGTAACAACTGCTAAAATACCCAAATTAAAGATGAATCACTGGCTGTGAACATAAAAGCTAAGATAGAAGGTGGTGTTTTATAATGGACTAAGTAAAAAAGTCTATGCTGATAGTAAATACTGTAAAATATTTTTAGGCATGTGTTGTAAGAATAGTCTGCAGTGCCAGTTTGATAACTGACTTGATATATGCAAGCTTCTTTGATGTGTAAAAAGAAGAAATTGGTACAACTTGTGCTTATTGTGGTGCAAATTGGATTCTATATCTTCCTAGGTTGATGCAGTCAGAATCATCAATGCTTGCCTTTTGCACAGCAACATATAACTTCTATCTGTAACTATTTTCTATTTTCATGAAAGCATACTGTTTAGAAACAGAAATCTATGACTTATTAAGAAATTTTGAAAGATAGCTAGTGTACCACAAAGACAGTTACAATTACAGTTTTTAATGAGACTGACCTGTATAAATTCTGGCAATCAGAAATTCATTGTTGCTAGTTTTGGTAAAAATTATTTTCCATTCTTCAATTAAAAGTGGTAGTACAAAAAAAGGAATTCCAGACAAAAGTTCTTAAAGTATTCTTAAAATACATAAATAAAACCCAAATATTTTACTGAAAGTTATATAACTTGGATAGGTTAAAATCACTCTAAAGTGAAGGCTGTGTAAACTCTTAAATACCAGAAGGCTCTCAAGCATTTGAAATATTCACTTTAATGCTGTTTATTCATCTTTTCAAGATTATTTCTCCATCTTTTGATGCTAGCTTCCTGCTTGTTACAATTGGGAAATTTCTCGTGTTCCTTTCCAAGCATTTAGTATGAAGTACAGTGTGTGGGTGCATATTCATCCCTGTCCATGTTGGAGGAAGATTGATATCCCTTCCTATTCCATCACTGACCTCAGAATGGGAAAGACTGATCTTCAGTGAGCATAATCTATTTTCTGGGTGACAGTGTGATACCAGAATTGAAGCATTGCTTCTCAAATTCTGTGGGATGACGATTTTCCTAGTCAAAAATGTAAGTCAGAGCCCAATACTTCTTTGTCCCTCATTTAGCTATACAAGGTGAAAAATAATATTAGAGCTAGAGACCGAAGGCCTGATACAGTTCGCTGAAGACAGAGGGCATAATTCTATTGTCTTCAGTGAGGAATGGCTCAGATCTTAAAGGCTAAAATCAGTCATACAGACTGTAAACAGATACTAGTTCTTTATACTAGAATAAGCAATCTTTAGGGGAATCACATGAGTGACCATCTTTCCTTCTCCCCTCCATGCCAAAGTCCACCATCTATGTCTGCTCTGATCTCCAGCAGCACGAGTCACTGAGGGAAATCTCCAGATTGCAGCAACGTATTTTTCATGTACATCAGTAACAGCTACAGTGCTGCTGAATATTCAACAGGAAATCCAGATTTCCATGTTGTGACTGTGTTGGAGACGGACAGGTTAACTTATGCCCCCATCCTGTTCTTTTTTGGGGCTCTCCCAGCCTGTTTGCCAAAAGCAATGGTTCACCAGTTCTCCACTTGACAGGTTCAAAGACAGAACCTCTCTGTAAGAACTGTTCTTGCTCATCTCAGTGGGCTGTTGCTTCATCCCTGTGTAAAACATGATCTTGAACCTTGCTGGAATAGGTAGAGGAACTCTCTGCTTCCACAAGAAAGTCTGATATCTCTGTGTGCATGACAGTCTCGTTCCTTTGACTGGGAAGACAAAGAGCGTCCTCTTCCTCCTATTGTGTGAAGTCTTCCCTACAACGAGAAGACAAGGTTGTAGATCGCTGGTGTCAGGCAGTGCAGCTCCCTCTCCTCGTTAGGACTACCTGATGTGAACATACTGGGGAAAACTAATGTGGCCCTGTCACCCATTACTTCAGCCAGTAATGCCTATGGGGAAACAAGGCTAATAAAATGAGATTTAAGGATATATGATTTATACTGCTTCCCACTTAAAAATGCTTTCATTCTAAGTGTACAAAAGCTAGAGATCAGGTCCCTTTGCCCATTGAACTATGCTGTTACAGCTAAGGAAATAGGACTTTCTAGTGCAGATCAGAACTGGAGAGCAGAATCTTACCAAAAAGTCATTTTTTAAAAAAGTTTCTCCCTTTTAAAAAAGTGCACACAAAAATATGTACTTGGCCAGATTACAAGAAGCTTGCTTAGCCTTATGACGCTGGTACCTCCTACCATCAGTCACGGGTTAGGTCTGCTCTTAGTGAGAGGAAGGCCAGTCCATCGCTGTGGGTATACAGACAATGAGGTCTGAGCGCAGGAGGGCAACTAAAAATGCCACCTTTTTAGCTGGCTCATGTGGGACAGCTCAGGTCCGGACTGTAGATAGCCTAATTGATGCAATGCTATGCCTCATTCAATAAACCCTGCCTTGCAGTTCTGCTTCTTTCAGATCATAGCTGGTCAGTATCTTTGCCCCATATGACCTTATCTTAAGTGCTTCTGAAACTTTTACTATAATAAGCACACAGGGACTGGTTTTTCAAGCCTGTAAGTGTTAGTTGGTGTTTCTCAAAATTATAACTCTTTCTGAGTTCCGATAGGTGGTAAAATAAAATGCAATTGTGTGTTCTTCTTTGTCACAAAGTGAAAATAGTTCTTGCCAGCCAGTTTGGGCATCTGATGAAGAAGCCAAGAAATCCACAGCTACTTTGCAGCAGCTAAGGTGTCAGAAAGACCAAACAGCAGAACACTTTCTGCTTACTGTTTTTGTTGAATGCAGCAAAACATAACAAATTGAAAGACCTGATATATTACCGCATTGCTCCACTTTTATGCCTATAGGCAGAAGCCGGTCATGCCAGAATAACCTTAATTCAGAATTTCCATGTTGCCAATCAGGCTAAAAGAGCCTTAATGCAGAATTTCCTTGTTATTTGGATTAACGCAGAATCTTGATATTATTGTACCCTTCAGTCTGGCTAGTCACACTCCAAATGAAATGCAAGAAATTGCACAGTCAGCAGAAGTGTTCAGATGTAGTCTGTTGAAGCCGCAGTGTTCAGACTCAAAATCACTTGAGGAAATGGCTTGTACTCCTTCCCACTCATGGGAACAAGGGGAACTGCTCAGGTCAAATTCTGACTGCAGAAATACTGTCATCAACTGGGGTACGTGAGTTAGAATCAACTCAGCATATACGATTGTGAGCTTGGAGACTTCTTTTCATTTTTATGTTGTCAAACTGAGATAAGAAAATTATTTATGGAAGCTAAACCTTTACTCCTTTCCTACCATTTTAACTTATATCATTTATAGCTATGCCCTAATGATTCATAATTCAGGTTTACTTTGGATGGAAATTTCTTTAGCTTGTTTAGATGCAGTAGGAAATACACACACTACACCACGCTTCCCCCCCTGCCCCCTTTCTACTAACTTTGCTCATGAAAAATCTGTCAAAAGCCTAATAGGTAAATATAGGAGATTTGTTATATATGCAGGACTTTTTCTGTATATATCTAGGTTTGTGGCAGCCTGCCCTCAAATACCGTGTTTGGAGTTGCCTAGGAAAGGCCAAGATCAGATCCCCCTGACTCCCAAAGCAGAACAATTAAGAAAACACTAATCTGACTTAAACCTCCCAAACCTCCTCGTTCACTGGTCATATCACTTCCATGGATGGTCCCATATTCAGTGCTTTGAGTTTTGAAAATAAGATGCAAATAACAATACATAACTACTTAAGTAATGATTTCAAGTCCAAAAAACGGTGGTGGTCTCCCTGAGTTCAAGTGTAAATCTAGAATATATGTAGATAAGTGGAATTGGGAGCTTAGAATGATCCAAGCCAAAGTGTCAATACAAGACAAGCACCTTCAGCATGTCAGAGCACACTGAGGTGGTTAAAGCAGGTTAATAATGCTATAGGGAGTCTTTAGGTCATGGAAGACATTATACTATGTAGTACTTGAAGAAAATGTACAGTACAGTAGTGTCAGAGCAGGTCTTGCAACCTTGGCGAAATAACTGTGGAACTATGGGGTTTAAATGGTATGAGGCCTTTTTGCAAGTCTAGCACAGAAGATTTAAGGAATGGCACTACTGCAGTGAGAAACATATTTTGAAAAGAATCGAGCTCCTCAGTAGCTACCTATGCTAGTGTAGCAGTTATAATCCAGACGCTCACAGAAGTACCAGAATCTAATGTACAGAGAGAAATCTGCAAAGGTTTGCTTTGTTGTTTTCCAACGGTACCATGAATATATGACTTACATGCAGAAAGCCAGAGAAAGTTCACTGTTTTATATCACCAAGGAATTACCAGCTGAGCCCTTGCTGGGGTAATGCAGTGATAGTTCTAATAAAAATTGTGCCTGGAGTGAAATCTGAGATCCACAGCAAGATACCCACTGTCTGTAGGGAGCGGGGCAGGGAGAAGGCTCTTGCTGGGATCCAGCAGAGGCGGCCTTTAACCAGCACCAAGCAGCCTATGAGTGGGTGTGTGAGGTCCCAGCTCACCCTGGTTCTTTGGTGACCATCACAGTCAGGGGCATTACTACCTGCTACCTACAGAACTGCAAAGTGGCTGGACAACCTTGTTTCGTCTCCCCTCTTGTTCTGACGAGTTTTAAACCAATGTTAGGAGGAAAAAATAGTTAAAAATATATTAGCTCTATCCAAAGGCTAACAGCTGGTCTAGGTTGGTGTCCTCTTCTGAGGAATCTGGAATACTGTGCAGCAAAGAATTAAAGTTTAAAATTTGGGAGCTAACTTAGAAAATTAAATCATTTATAGTTTTTGCTTTGGGAGATGTTTTTACACTCTTTAAATTTATGTCTGGTCCCATATTGTTCTTCCTGGAACAATTATACCCTGACAATTAAAAGTACCACCTTCCAAAGTCTCTGTGCTGTTTGTATTAAATTACATTGTTACATAGTCAATAATTTTAGAGTGCCAAACAGGTGCACCAAGAAATATATGGATCTTGAACATAATTAATGCAACTGAGGACTGTGTTCCTTTTGAAATCTCAATCACATGCCTGGTAAACAATGTGTAAAACCCATTGTAATATATCTGTCAACAATTTAATTAAAAAACTTGCCCAAGCAATGTTCTTATGAGGAAATATATTGGGAGATCACCAGCAGAATATTGAGAACAGAGATGCTATAGCTTAGTTTATTATGTCCTTCCATATGTTGATGTTTAATTTAAAACACTCATTCAAATTTAAATCCATTGCCACCAAAAGGGTCTGGAACAGAGAAAATACAAGATATGCATTTATATGTTTTTTGATTATGATACTATTGCTTTACATTTTTCAGGAAAGGTGGTTTATGGGGAGCCTATCGCTGCTAGTCTTGGCACTGATGGCACCCACTACTGGAATAAGGACTGGGCTCATGCTGCAGGATATGTCATGGGACCTCCACTGAGACCAGATCCATCTACTCCTGGTTTCCTCATGAGCTTACTGGCCAAGTAAGAAGATGAACAAACAGTGACAGCTGATACCCACATACACAGCAAATTCTGTCTGGAGTATATAATAACAGGTTGATGCCCTGGAGATTTTCTAAGTACAGAATGTTACATTAGAAGGAAGGAGAAATGGAAGGTGAAACCATAGAAGAAAAACATTTTTGTTGCAGAAATTAGAAAGCGTTCAGATTTTGTTTCTCTGAACTCTTGTGGCCTTCTGTCCCCATTTGATTTTAATCAGTAAGCCTTGCTAATACTGCAGCGAAAATTGAAACGTGACCAGGAGGACAGTTAGTTGGTGGGAAATGTGTAAAAGGTGGGGTCACAGCTAGGGGTTCTGGGTTTTGTTGTCAGCTGCCTTTTTCACTTGAAATTTGGATGCTGCATAAAAACTAAGCCTGCTGACTTCTGAAGGTAGATATAAGTTGTCTGCTTCATAACATCTCATTCAGAAGGAAGTAGGAATAGAAGTATCCTTCAGATACATGTAGTTAACAAAATGTGTGATTTGCTGGTATTTCATTACCAATAAGTTTAACTCCACAAAAGGGCTGAATTTGACCGAAGAGTCTGTGAAGTTATCCCTGAACACTGGCTGACGATTGCGCAGATCTGTAGAAATTTCACAGGTTATATGGAGTGACGCTGTCTGGTACATGCTATGATTCATAATGAACTTTGTTTCTCCATAGTGATGACCTATCTGTGACAGGGACTGACAATTGCACCTTTGACATATGCCAGAAAGCTCTGGGGAAGGATGACTTCACAAAAATCCCTAATGGAGTGAATGGTGTGGAAGACAGGATGTCAGTCATATGGGAAAAAGGCGTTGTAAGTATATCAAGATGTCCAAACATGGAGGTAATTGATTTCTCCAACAAAATATATTCTCTCAGCAGTTATCAACTCTCCAGTTTTATCAAGTCTATTTATCATAGGATAACTCCTCTAATCAAATACCGTAACAGAGTCCTTACAAGCTCTTGCTTTACAGTCCTGAGAGGTAGAAGATTCTTAGTGCTTAAAATATAGCACTAAAGAATCATTTCTGTCATTTAGCAGCAAAGGACTGCTATTGTTTCAGTGGTAGTGCATAGTACATTTACTTGCAGCATTTTTTTCAACAGATGAAAGGAAAATAAAAGAAAGGAGGTGCTCACAGTTTTGACTTGGTCAGTTCTGTATTTTTCCTCTTTGATCTCTCTCAAACTTAGCTGTTGGAGGAGCTTCCACATTGGGTGTGTGCCCATCAACTTCTAATTTGTGTTTTCAGCCAGAGGAAACAAGCTAGAGATAAGAAATGCTTCTCTAATGTATGGCTCAGTCCTGTGATATGATGAGATGAGCACCTTCAAATCCCATTGACTTCAGAGTGCCAGTGCCAACACAAGAATGCGTGGTGCTTCTCAGGGCAATGCCCTTCAGGGTCTAAACAAATCTAAATTAGAAAGCTAGAAGCCAGGCATTTTGAGTATGGGGTAGTCTGATGAGGGGGGAGATGAGGCAGGCTGGTGAGGAATCTGCTGCCTACTGGTGTTACAATTGCTCTGGCTCATACAATACTGTTAAGTTCCAGAGGCTCTAGTTCAACTTTCTAATTAATATTAAGTTCTCTTGCAGTAGTGAAGTGCTGTTGATAATGTGCTGTGAAGCATATTTATTCGTCACAGTAGAGTTATCTATCTCACACACTTGGTAAGGATGTGGTTCAGAATCTCTCTTGTTTATCTGTATTTGGGATTCAGCTCCAGCTGGCTTGTACAAAGCAGACTTCTGCCTCTATTCACCTGTGGCATAGCTCTAGTGTGATTATTTATGGTGTAAACTGGAATATAATGTAGCTTGTGGGTAGTATGAAAGTGAGATAAGAATATGTACATCAGTGCTGCTCTTAAACAGTGTATCCTGTTGGGCAAGATAATTTTTCAAAAGGTTCTTCAACAGTAGTAGTCTCCCTTTTCTTACTTGTAAAACATTACACAGCTGTGAGAGGTTGTCTGGAAAGCTTCCCTCCCTTCTCACACACCATTGTTTAGAAGACCAGTGTTTGCCACTTTCATTATGCTTTTTTTCTCGTATGACTGCTCACAGGCCACCATACAAACATGTCTTTTGACATTCTGATTCCTAGACTGACCTATGCACAATATTACCTCCAGTGTAGCTGGCTTTCTGAGCAAACAACAGTCACAGAGGCTGGATTAAATTAGTGATGTAGCAGTGGACAGTCCCAAGACACATGACACATGATGTGTCACATCAGCAAATAATTTTTTTATACTACTTCATCTCAAACGTTTACTGAACTGTACTATCCTCTGTGTTACAGCTGAAGAGATTTGCAAGTCGCCTTTCCTATATAACACAAAGTGCCTTGCCTGTCCTTTATCATGTACTAGGCTCTCCTTAATACTGTCTCATGATTTTCCAAAACTTAGATACTTGAGTGATGTTATGTCTCCTGAGAAAACTACTGAGCAGGACTACAGATTGAAAGCCAGCTAAAAAATTTGGTTTCAGTCAACTTGGACTGGATCAGTGGAGTGTTTGGTTTTAAAATTGTCTTTTTTTGCCTTTGCTGTGGGATAAAGTAAGATAAAGTTATCATATTCAGTGAATGTACATTGCAGTATGTGCATCTGAGACAAATAGTTATTTTTATTTCTTTTAAACTCTTCAGTATGACATTTAAAAAAATATGAATGTGATGTTGGCAGAGAGCTGTCACTCATCCTAGACCTTTCAACAACAGGAACATTTTTTCCACTCCTTGTTTAAAAAAGTAATGAGTTTGCTTTTGTGTACTCTTCTGCAGTATAGTGGAAAAATGGATGAAAACAGATTTGTAGCCGTTACCAGCACAAATGCAGCAAAAATCTTTAACCTTTACCCGAAGAAGGGGAGAATTGCTGTGGGTTCTGATGCTGACATTGTAATTTGGGATCCTAAAGCTACAAGGTATGTATGGGTAGTTCTTTCCTCCCATCCAGCCTCTCTACAGGAAAAAATGTCTCAAAGCCTCTGTACAGCAATAAGCCTTTGGGGTGAGGTTATGGTGTTTTTCAACAACACTTCACGTGAATTATTTACAGGTTATTTATCTCCTAACAGAGTGTGTGTAAACAGAGATCTTTCATGTCTAGATGTATTTAAAAAAAAATTCTCCTAGATTGCTGACCAAATGCAAAAATAACAAGGTCTGTACATTATGCTACCAGAGCTTGGTATCCTAAGAGTAAAAATAAACACTTTGAGGATCTTAGTGTGACTGTTAAGTGCTGGAGTATGTTTAGCTTCCTCCCACTGCAAAAAGCAGGGAGAGGAGCCTGTGAGCAGGATGACCCACTACAAGTTTGTGTTTTGAACTTAGAGCTACATCAAACATATTCAAACGTGGTCAGGATGGGTGGTGAAAGTGTGGGGTCTTGCCCTCCTGATGTCTTCTCCCTACCTGATAGAGCAAATATAGTGGTAGAGCCAGGAGTGAGCTTAGTTCTGAAGCTCAAGCTGTGCATGTTTATGCTTTTATTTAAGGAGTTTTCTGATTTTGTGCACAGTAAGTCTGCTGCAATAAAGCTTGTCACACCAACAACAGGTGCACAAAAGGTATGCTGATGTCTCACCCTTCATGACTTGATTTCATGGTACATTTTTGCTACAAAGGGCGTGCAGTGTCTTTCTTGGAGCCTCAACTCACACAGCATGCTGTGCGTTACAGCTTATTCCTTTCTTCAGGTATATCCACACCATCAGCCAGATCCATACCCAGGCCACTGTAAATATCTCAAGAATTACACGTCTTGAGTCTTGTTCTGTCTTTTGTGCCCATCCTGGTCTTGTTTAAACGGCCTGGAAAAGGTCTGGCAGCCAGCTGTCACAAAGCCAGCTCACCTGCAGAGTTGTCTATCTCAGCTGAGATGCCTAAGGGCTGTATGAGTGCATCTCCACTGTTCAACTGTTAAGCAGGTTAGCTTAAATCTGTAGGCACTTTAACAGCTGAGTCTTACATCTGACCGTATCCAGCCCTGCACACAGCAGCAGCAGGTCAGGAGGTGTGCTGGGCTGGTGCTTCTGTCTTGGGCTCAGTTCTAGTGAGCAGTGTGAACATACAACTCTGCTGAAGGTGCATATTTGATCCTCCTTGAAATCTCTTCATGAGGATCACCCAAATAGTCAGTAAATTCACAGCAGACAGCAATCACTAACCCTAGATGAGCTTTGTAGTTTGTTGGGCATGGTGGCATTATGGACAGCTTTTGTCAAGGTTATCACAGTGTTTGGTGCTCGTAAAGCCTGAGCTGTTGTAACACAGATGGCACTAGATTTTCAGCCTTTGGGGTTTTTTTTAAAAAAAAGAGTTGAAGACTCCCCTCATGGCAGAGGAAAGTTTTAAAACATAACTGAGCAAATCTGATTTTGGAAGCCAAATGGAGGAAAAAAAGCCCTAATCCTCGATTTACCTTACACAAGCAAAATGTTCTTGATCAGTCTTCTGGGGTTTGAATTTTTGATAATGCAATTGTCCCTCATTTTAGTATATTAATGAGTACCAAAAACATATGAGAGTGAGAGGAAAAGCATTCTGTGTTTTAAGCTGCAAAGCTTGAGGACATGGAAGTTGCTCTTCAGAAGTTGCTCTTCGGAAGTCCCACAAAAAATTGGCAGCACCAGCAAAAAAAGTTTCAGGAGTGTCAACCCCAATAAACACAGAGGCCTGCCCAGCGCTGGGTCAGAGAGATTTTCATGTGCATTATGCCTTCTGGCATGTTGAGCAAGCATATTTTGAGATACTAGCAATGAGCTATTTCAGGACAGCGGAGCTATGAACTCTGATTAAAAAAACAACCTGAAGGATTCTTCTCTGAGCTCACTTCTGCTCTGCCTGGGGACAAATGAATGTAGAAGGATAGCGGAGTTCTGACATTGTTCTCAAGGTGCTGTATCAGCTCCTGTAATGATGTATCCTTCTGCCTCCCAAACATTCCTTCTGCCTCCCTTCACTCTCTCCTGAGTGCTCTAATTGCCTTTTTGCCCACTGCAGCTGTGAAGGCGCAGTTTTTTTTCAAATATTTTTTTCAAATATCAAACAGTATTTTCTTACAAAGCAAGCTGATTTTAAGTTCAGCCACTACTTTTTTCCTGATCTTGTACTGTTCCCGTTGTTTATCCTTTTGTCTTTGCCTCTCTGCAGGTACAATTGTGTGAACTACATAAGAATAAATAAATCTCACTAGTGCTTGTCTACTCATTTCACTACAAATCCTGAAGAGGGCACAAACAGCCCAGCAGAAAAAAAGGGATCTAGCTGATGGATTCAGCCGTTTAAGATATTACACAAGGTGCAGCCTCATGTGCTTTGTTGACACTGGGGAGCGATTTTCAATTTCACAATAGGCTTGTTCCTCTTTCTTGCCAAGTCCTTCCTTTTTCTTTTTTTCTTGTTTGTAAATCTAAATCTTGTAAGAGGAAAATGCAATTTTCCAGTTCTGATTTGATGCCGTGTTGCTGTAGTCTTAAAATACTGGCTGTTACTAGCCTAAAGAGTTAGACAATTGCTGAAGTATTGCTGTGAGGAACTGATATTATCACAACCTGTCAGAGGAAGTCTATAGGGAAGATTCTGAAGTCATTCTGAAAGGTAGTGAAGCTCTCCAAGATACAAAAACTTTTGTCCCTACAAAATGAGCTGCATTTCCCCTCCCACATCATTGCACAATAGCGACATGTTGGGTGCTATCTGGGCATTCAGGATTTTCTCTTTCTGGGTTGCAAAAACCTAGTGAATTCAATGTGACAGGTCTGCAAGCTGGGAGCAATTGCAATTCAAGGTTCCACTTCTAGCACTGTGCCACTTTAGCTGAGGTTTTCCTTCTGCGGGTCAGCTTCGTTGACTGGCCTATTTCTGTAGCATTTTCTGGTAATTTCTGCAGAAAATAGTATATGAATAGTTATCAGATTTGCTACTGTATTTAAAAGCTTCTAAATACTGGGTTTAGTGGGTCTGCATGAAAGCAAGCATTTTTGTGAAGAAATGCATTAAATGTATAAATTAGGCAGAAACTGCGTAAGAAAAGGTGGCTTGTGAGTTCTGCCAGGTTAGGTCTATTTCTTAGCTTCCTTATACTCATTGCATATTCATTAGAGAACACACAAATACCAAAGTGATCTGTTGGTTTGTTGCAGCCATGTGCTATCAAGCATCATCTTGCAGACCTCAATGCCCTCAGCATCCCAGGTACAGCCTTTGCACACAGGGTTGTTAGGTGAGAACTCCGTGGAAAAACACATGTAGGCAGCAAGTGTATACTCACTGTACCATCTGATTTAAGTCTGTGCTTTGATCAAGAATGTTCACTAACTTCTTTCAGATGCACGCAAATAATATAACAGCCTCAAGTCTGTGAAACAAAAGCAACTGTAAAGACTGTTCCAGAAGGAGAGGACAGAGTAAGCAAGGAAAAGGGAATGTCACCTGTCAGCAAGTCAGTGCCCTCTATAGCTGATGCCTTTAGCTATTTGAAAGCAAGCAAGAACACAAAATCTCCTGGGCTTGTTTCAGAAACGCTCAGTAAGGAATCTAAATACTGCAGTACCCAATTCAGACCGCGGAAAGAGCTAAGCATCCCTTGTAAAGTAAGGGCAGAAGGTGCTGAAGATGTCCTAAGAGACATTCAGCTCCTGACAGATATTAGGGCTCAATAAACTCACTGTAGCCTGTTGGAGCCTTGCAAATAAGCCCTGGATCAGGCCCTAAAGGCAAGACCAAGTACCTGTAGGGATAAAAAACCTGTCTCGAATGGAGTTTAACTTTCTAAGTCCAGCCACTTCATTATAAGATCATGCAGTCTGGGAAGTCTCACCCACCAGTTTTTTTCCAATCACTAAATATAGCCTAAAAATTAGCTTCTTTTGAATGCAGAGGCAGAGCTGGCTGTGCGGGTAGCAGTCTCTCACCCCATCCTCCATGGGCTCCGCTGGAGTGGCCCTCTGTGGCAGGTCCAGCGCATGCTCATGGAGATGGGCTCAACCCTGAGCACAGCAGTGATGGCTGCAGCCCCAAGCGCACAGCTGCTGGAGAGGGGTCCCTGACCAGCAGGGAAGGCAGGAGTCCTGAGGTGAGGAGGAGAGGGAGGAAAAGAGCATGTTACTCTGTAACCTACCTGCTATGACATGACAAGGGAAGACATGGTTTCTAGCCCTTGTTTCCAGTGTTGTTTATGCATTTTAGGGGAAGCAGCCACTGGATGCAAATTAGCGAGAAGTCAGAGTGCCCCAGTTTGGTGGCATATGTTCCCTCAATGTCTTTTTTAGCATGTAGATACGTTCATGCATAAATCTTTTGCATTTGTCAGAACCAAAATCTGCAGCCTATGTCTGTCTCATTTGTAGTCAAGTCTTCAGCCTCAGAGGCTTAAGTGGGGACAAGTTACAACATTTAAGCACTCTTTGCCAAGCAACTGCCTGTAATTTTTTGTAACATGAAAGAGGAAGAAACCAAGATGTTAGCAGATGATTAGAATAAATAACGCCACAACTGTCTTACTCTTTTGATGAATGAGCATAATTTTGAATACTGAGTATATGGATAACTGCATTGAGACACAATGAGGCAAAATGAAATAACGTGGCATACAAATAGGTATGCATAGGACAAGTATGTTCTGGCATTTTCAATAGCCCCATATTCTTTTGCACAAGTGCAAGCGTGTGCCTGCATGAATGTACACTAATTCACCAGAATCAGAGTTCCTGTCAAAGGGCTTTTATCGCAAATTAAGGGGACATGGAGAAAGAAAGAAAAGCCATAAATTAAAATACAGTAAATTCCATCTGAACATAAGACATAACTTTTTTTTTGCTGTGAGGGTGACCAAACACTGGCACAGGTTGCCCGAAGAGATTGTGGAGTCTCCATCTTTGAAGGTACTTAAAACCTGACTGGACACGGCCCTGAGAAAACTAATTTGGCTGCCTCTGATCAGAGTAGAGGGCTTGGAATAGATGACCTCCAGAGATGCTTTCCAACCTCAATGACTGTGGTTCTGTGAACTGTAAAAAATAAGCCTCTCTGAGAGAGCATGATGTACGTTTCCTTAGTAACTTGCTGTCTCACAAAATGTCAGCTGCTCTGTTTAGAGAACCGAATCTTAGAAATGTTACCAAAAAAAATGAAATCTTTCTTATTTTCTCCTTATATAATCTTGCCTTTTTCTCTCTGGTAATCACTTCCAGATCTTCTTTAGTCATTGAATGCACTAATTTTTATTTTCCTCTCTTTTTATGCTTTTCTGCAAGCTTAGTTTCTCATTACTGTTTCCCTCCTGCCCATTATGCAGTTTGACAATTTTCACTTCCATCCCATATCAGTTTGGAGTGACTGATAGGACCAGACTGATGGTACTGTTGATAAATGAGTTACTTACCATAATCAGAAAAGTAATTTTGTTGTCATTCTCTACCCATCTTAAAATGATGAATTTTAGGAGTTATGATTGCATGAAATAAAGATCCCATCCCTTAGATAAGTCACTTTGACGTGGACCCCCCAAACATTAACTTCCTACCTCTTCTTGCATCTGTTATTTTAACCACAATTCTCGTCACTTAATATGGCTACTCAAACTCAATGCTTATTTAAAAATATTTTTAAGAGTCTAGGAATACAATTTTACAAATAGTTCCCTGCATATATTTGCATGTGCAGCTATTGCGATTCTTTAATATAAAGGAGACCATACGGGTTTTAATCCACATTGTAGGGTTATAGCTAGCATTTTTGCACATAGATCTTAAGATTTTCTCTTTCTTTTTTTCTTCCTTTTTTTCCCCTCCTTTGCTTTTCTTTTTAATAAAACTGACTCTTTAACATTAACAAAGTTAAACTTAATTATCATTACAAATGAGTGGTGGCTCAGGACAGCACAGAAAGGTGAACAGTCTATTTTTTCCTAGATTTCAGAAAAGCAGGTTAACAATATGGAGAGTTCAAAGGCATCTGAAAGTGATGTGAAGAAGTAGCTCGCAAAGGCTGATACTATCCTCAGCAAACTGGCATTTCTCACCTACCCCCAGCTCCGAAAAGCTTAGAGATACTGCACTGTAAGCATTGAGACAAGTTGCTTACAGCTCAAATACTCACTCTTACATAAGTTGGTTTTCTATGGCAGCTGTCAACCAAGCAGTTGTTTTCTCTGCAGCAATGGACTCGAGTCATTTTAGCTGTCTTTATTACTACATTATAAATTAATTAAGTAATTATAGAATAGGTGTCCTCCCTTTACTGAGATGTTGAGCATCTATTCTTGCCTAAGGGAAGTCAGCTACAGAATTTCATCATATTCCTGTACACGGAATTTTTAAAGAAAACTGTGTGAGGTACGCATCCAGTTTCCATTGAAAGTAATTAAATTCTTTATTTTCTTATGCCCACCTTGAAAATTAAAGCGATAATCCTCACAGCAGTCAAAGTTTAGGTTCTAGAGCTCACTCTAGTCCAACAGGTCCACCTTCACTGGGCTGAAGTAGCTTCATGTCTGATGCATTATGTTGGGTAGAAGATCACTCTAATGCCTAATGGTTTCCCTTCATCCAGTTCCCCCTCCTGCCTGACTGTAACTCGCTACCCCTTACTGAGGCATAGACGTGTTTACATTTCTCCTGAGTTGTGTTTAACTTGAAATGAAAACTGGTACCTCTAACTCCTTAACAAAACTTCAGGGCATAACTTTTGAGCTCACCACCTGTACAGTTTTGAATTTCACCTTACAGCTTGCTGCATTAGTGTAATCTGATGTTCTTTTCTAAATTTTAAATTCAGTCTATAGTTTATTTAGATATAATAATCTACGAGTGGTGTAAAGCCCTTTCTCACATAGAGCATAAATAAATACAGGCTTACTAGTCACTGAATCCTCACATTGTCTGAGAAAATCTGGTAATTGCTCTCAGATTAAAATAATTGCTATTTGACTGTAAATTAATTGGACAGGAGCACTAGATTGAAAAAAAGACAATTTTAGAAACGTCTTCCTCTTTGGTACTAGAGGAATGTCACTTTTTATAAAGATAGCCTAAAACTTTTTTGCAAGACAGGTGTATCAGAAGCAGCTGAAGTGAATTACATGGAAACACTGATGTAAGTAATAACAAACAGGACCTGATGTCTTTGAAGTATCCTCTTTGTAGAGGAGAATGTTCTTTTAAATATTGAAGTATTCATTCCAATCTTGGTCTCTGTTTGAGAAAGGGTTGCCTGAAACAAGAGCCACTGTAACTTATAACCAGAATTAGAGAGTTTTACAAATTTTATAAAAAAAAATCCAATACAGGTTTTTATAGCCTGAAGTCAGAATCTGCTGTTTCATGTTGAGTGATCCCTTATGTCAGGTATCACATAGGATGCTGGACACAGTTGTCACCTTGTACTTCACTGCGGTGGCAGTCTTGGTTTCTTGGATAATAAATAGGTTACAGCCGCTCTTGCCATTAGCAGAGTGGTCAATAGTGTTCAGACGTTCAGAGCAAACATTGGAATTTTGCTAAAATTCACGCTGCCTGCTGCTGCAATGGCTGATATGGCAGTAAACAGTCTGTCGCATAAGGTTGCTGAGTTGTGAGCTTCAGACCCAAGCATACCGTCTAGTTCTGTTTTAATTGGTTGCTCATTTGTTACCTGAAACTTTCACTGCCATTGGTAATGTCAAAGAGTTAAATCACAGATGAATTTTGGTGATCTCCATCAGGGACAATGCACTTCACCTTCAGAAAAGACAGTGTGGTCTAAGGCTTGTTTCAACAGAAGAGTTATAAATGAGTTCTCTACAAGTTTATTGTTGCGACAAGCTCTGGGAAATGTGTTTTGTCATATTGTAAGGTTTCTTTGTACAAATGGATGCTTCTTTTAAATATGTTAACTTCCATTCATTTTGTATTTTTTTACGAAGGGCGTACTTACCTCTGAGCCGTGTTTACCGCTAGTGATCCTGCTGTAGCACATTTAAACAGTTCATATGTTGCATTGAAGGATCTTGCTTATTTTTCTGTTTGCTCAAATTACCTTTTCCATTTTCCTTTTTGTGTCCCAGTGCTATTGTGCAAATAGATATGATGTATACCCAGAGAATGCTAAAGATAATTATGTTACAGTTGTTCTTACTTACTGTTCTAGCAATTGGACCCACAAGGGTAATACAACAAGCTGGAGGAATATGTTCACAAACTCTTTGTAGGGCTATTCTAACACTCACGGATAAAGTTATTCGATAGTATTCATAGGACTGGTGAGTACAAGAGAGGTCTGACTTCTATTGCTCGCTCTTTCCACTGTGAATGTACAAGATGATGCTGATACTGGTGACCAGGCATGCATACGTTTTCTGTCCAAGGTGTGATGAATAAGGAAAAGGTTTTATTCCTATAGGCAGATTGGAATAAAGAGCATTTCTATATATACAGCCTTTGAAAAGTCATTTGCCACCAAGATTTAAACGTAGCCCTTAGTAGAACCAATTTTTCTTAGTTCATCAGAATGATATGAAAGGAAAACGAAATATCCTTCCACAAATTCTTTTGTCCTCTTTATAAGTAATCATTTGAAGTATTTGATACGTACTTTTGAAAACGGCTATACTTCAAGAAAGATAGAGATTTTGTAGTGGTTTTCTTATTTTGATAAAGATGTTAACTAAAGTTTTAGAAAATCCTTCTCAAAATAGATCAATGTTTTAATCTATTAATATTTCATATTAATTTTTATTTTGATAATTCTTTTGCAAAATATGTCTCTGGAATAAAGTTAATGCTGTATATGCATGATTGGTAGGGTTTTGTTTGTGTGAGCGCCCATTCTGGAAAATTCTAACTGCTAGCCAAAAGCATGAAGCTTCCTTCCTTTCAGAAATTATAGATGAAAATAAAAATATAAACTCTCCAAGTTATTTTTAAAAAATAGACTCGAAACAGGCAGTTAATAAAATAATTAACTAAAATTCAAAATCTTGTGACCCATTTTAGATACAATAGATAGCTACAGTAAGTAGCTCAGCAGGAAAAATAGATAATAAAGGAAGTATACACAACATGCACTTCCAGATGCTAATATCAGCTCTAGCGTTGGCTTAGCCTTTAATGTAGCCAGTTAGGATTGGAGAAATTGGCTAGAAGAATGGCGATCATAAAGAATGAGGTCTATGCATAAATGAAGCAATAATACCATAGCTGAAACAAGTACTGTTGAGGTCTAAAATTATAACTTGCTTAATACCCTTGGAGGAGAGGTATGTAGAAGTGTGATGTTGTCATTATTACTTAGCAGCATTGAGATATTTGGGCTGTCAGTCACTGGATCAATCCAACTCACATTACAAGTTACCAAAATTCATTGTTATCTCCTGACTTTTTCAGTGAAATAGTCTTTGTGTTATTCATCTTAGTCTTTGAAACATTGCAGCCATACTTTTCAAACTTGAAATTGCAAGTCATGCTAGCTAAAAGGTCAGAGTCTTTTCTGACCTTACCGTGCATAGATATTTGCTTGACAAGGCAGAATGAAATCATGTTATCCAAATAAAATATTACAACCTGATTTTTTTTCCGCTAATCTCTTTCTAGTGGAAAATTTTGTGTTTCAAGGCTGCAAAGTTCTGTCCTTTTGACTTCCTCTTCATTCTTTTGAAATGCAATTACTGTTCAATGAAATGTTAATGCTCTATCCTATTTTTACAGCTGTTCCATGATGTACTGTACAATGTCGTGTTTTAATAATACTGCTAAATTTTCTTCATTTATCAATTTCTCAAAATTTTATCATGAAGTAAATGCAAGGATCGTGGTCATTTTATGTGCTGTTTTGTTTTGTAAACACAGGACAATATCTGCAAAGACACATCACCAGGCCAACAACTTCAATATATTTGAAGGAATGGTCTGCCATGGAGTCCCAGTTGCGACAGTTTCAAGAGGCAAAGTGGTTTATGAAGGTGGAGTTTTCAATGTCATAGCAGGAGAAGGCAAATATGTCTCCCGTCCACCATTCCCTCCATATGTCTACAAACGAGTCAGGCAGCGGGAGCAGGTTAATTAAACTAATAAATCTCTATAATGCTTTGTACAACATGAGGATAACTAGCTCTTGGGAAGAGAGGTTTGGGGAATCAATGGTAATTTCCCTTACTAATCAAAATCTGCCAAGGTGGGAGGAAATGAAACTAAGGACTCAATTTTTATTGTTCTTTATCTTACAGAAAAATATTATAGCCTAGTTCCTGCTCTTAGGGTAGTCTGTACAGCTCGTAGACTAAGCTTGGGTACTTTTTAAAATAAGCACATCCTAGCTGCAATAAAAGTGGACAGAGTTTTGCTCATGGGTAATCTGAATAACTGCTAGATTTCATCACTGATTTCACTGAAAATCAGAGAGGCTTAACATCATATGCAGGAATAAAAAAAAAAAAGAAATCCTATACTGAGGAAGAAATCAATAATTTTCTAACTCTTTCATGGATCAGAAGTTTGGAGCTAAACCCTGTAGAATATTGAACACTTGGCTCTGTTCCAGCAAGAATGCGTTAAAAGCTGAACATGTGCAAAGTGCATTGCTGGACCAAGCTAGATAGCTCTGTTCAAGCTCTTGAGAAATATTGCAAAATACATGAAGATTGAATTTTCAGTACATATTTAGCACGCAAGCATTTATGAAGAATGCTTCTGAGTTCTTAGTGTTACTTATTACGGGTAGGATTTTCTAAAGCAGCCAGACTAAGTATATTTGAAAATCACAACCTGAATCAGTGGGATTCACTGCACGATCTAAAAGTTGAATCAGACTAGCATCCATGTGAGATATGGCCCTTTGAAATGCTTCCAAGATAATTCTGTGTATTTCTTCCTGCTGTTGTCTTGATGGACTGTGAAAGGTGTAAAAATGGCCGAGTGAGGCTTTCCTCCAAAGACCACACTTTCACAGTGTGAAACAGCTGGTGGGCTGTTTGCAAGTTGATACACATAATACAGTGGATAGGCAGGGAAGTTCCCTCATGAGCACACAGATTTTCCCTGGCAACTAAGAACAGAAAACAGATGATTGCATTTTTGAGTTTTCCAAACATAAAGCAAGACTTTTTTTTTTTTTTTTTGGTACCAGTATGAGTCAGTATAAATTGGAGAAACTAGAGATATTTTCATTTGCATTATGTTAGCATCTAACTATGCTGTTTCTCCTTTGCTTTTTATTTTGAAACCAGAGTCCTCATTTAAATCTGTTCACAAATTTTATATAGTCTATTCAACTTTTCAGTGTGAATGAAGGTTAATGTTTCTGGACGAAAGGAAGGGCAAAGAAAATAATCTGTGCCTGGACTTCACAGACCTAGTAGAGAAGTGAACCAGCAGTCCTAACTGTGAATTTGTCTGGAGAGAAGATCTTCCCTTTCTACTGAACATTTAACTGAATTGAAACAATTGCTACAAAGGTCATGCAATTCCATGGCCAGCTGCAGATAAGATTGTCTCACAGTGAGAACTGCTCACCTACAGTAGACTCATTCTGCATTTTTTCCCTGATAGATTCTCTTTGCAGTGTTCCTTTTAGAAATCCAAGTCCTTTGGATCTGTCTTCAGTGGGATATGTATCATGCACAAATTTCTATGTGCTTGTGAGTCTGTTTAGTCCACTGGACATTGAAGGTACCAGGTACTTTGTTAATGAGGGCTGTTTATTATTGTAGCACTTTCATTGCTGTGCAATGTTGATCCCTTTGACTTTTAATGCAAAATAAATGCCATGTAATGGTAATAGAAACTAGCTGTTGAAACCAGGTTTGTACTGACATTACACCAGCAAAACTTGAGGCTTTCTTTTTCATGTAAGAGAACGTGCTGCCATCACTAAATGATAATTAGGTGCTTCCTCAAACATAGCTAAGTTTTAGTGACTCCAGATCCTGTCATCTCTGCTAAAGCCTTATATTCCATATTAGAAGGAGATGAATATCAAAACTAAACTAAAATTTAAGAGAAATTTGATAATTATAGAATTCTGAAAGACTTCAGTGAACATGGTGGTTTCAATTGCCCATCAAAGCCAGAGGTAATTTTCCCTTATCCAAAACACCAATTGCAAAATGTCTTCAGAAGTGATTTTCAACCAACTCAACCTCCTGTAGCCAGCAGCTGTGATGGTGGATGGTAGATACCCACGCAAGGCAGGACCCTCTTTGTTTCACTGATGTTCGGGAACATCTCTTACCTGTATCAAGAACATCACTGGAAAATGTGATTACTTTAACAAAGAACAAGCTTATAGCTTGAACATGCAGTGAGTCAGCTGTTCTGGAGAGCAGCTCAGGTGTGCGTTCTCTGTACCTGTTCTCTCCTGGGATATCCTGAAGTAGCTGAACCAAGATTAAAAAAAATATACAGAAACAACCGAATTAATTGATTTAAGATCATTTTTAGCACATCCTAATTATTTATGTGCCATAATCTCCATGGTTTTCACACTCCAAGATCTGTCTGGACTAAGGAGGGGAGAAGCCTCAATACCATGAGATGGAACATGGTCAGTTGCTTCTTTAAAAAAAAAGGTTTAGAATTGCTTTGTTACAGTGCTGAAGAGATTGAGCCACCCAGCTCCTTATGAAAGCTGAGAACTGAACTGTTTAATGCCAGCATAAGGGATCTTTTCAAGTGAGAGGTTTTATCAAAATGTTGAGATGCATAACATACAAAGCTGGGTTATCATAGGACTGCTATTTTCATTGTGCCCAATTAGCAATTGCAAGGGGAAGTCAAATACTAGTGAAAGATTTGAAATATTTTATTGCAGGTCTGTCAGCCTGTTCCTGTTAAGAGAGCACCTTACACAGACGTGATGTCAGCAACAACCATCGAACAAAAATAATAGGCTCATTCCCCAGTTTGGCTCTTGCAGGTAACTGTCTCTTTTGATTAGTGAAAATTACTTAATGCTTCTCTGAAACTTCAAGAAAATGAGAGTGCAGCAGGCCTTCTAGCTTGTGCCAGGCTTGTCTGAAAGAAGCCCTCTCAGAAGCTGAGTTGTCTTGGTATCTTTAAATTTGATGAAAATAGGGACCAGCCCAGGTATGGAGTGCCTCCTTCTGATTGGAGCCTCATTTAAAAAGTTCAGCTGAGAGAAGCAAATGGAGTTTTACTGCTAGACTTAGACATGGGTATGAGGGCCCATAGAAAACTTGAGTTCAGTTAGCACCAGGAGTACAAACAAAGCATAAATATTTGGCTTGCAAATTTACAGAAAAAAAACCTAAAACCAGCTTGATGTGAAAAATGAAATTTTCTAGTGTCCCTGTGTTACAGACAATAACTCTCCACGAATTGTGTTGTTTGGATTAAGCTGATAGATCTGTTTTGCAAGAGCAACAGCTGTCTTCACGCAATAGAGGTGCTGCAGTCAATGCCAGCAGTCGTCTAATGGGTGGTTGAGCTACTGTAAGGCTCTGTGCTGCTAACAGGGGAATAACACTGGGCATCTCCCCTTCCCTCCTCTCCACAGCGCGTAGCATGGTTATTAACACTCCCTCACCTGTATGCACTCTGGTGCTCAGTAGATCTTTCTGTGAGCTGATTTACTTGCTAAGCCAGCAGAAAACATTTAGCTTCCTTCTTCTGGGTTAGTTTTCTGTTGGCTTAGTGAATAGAACTGTCTCTCAGAAGAACCTAGCAAGGGTCAGTGCAGTGCGACATATGGGTGGGATAAGGCAGCTGGGGAGAAGGACTAGGTGACACCACCTCACTCTTTAACTGTTTAACAAGCAGAAGAAATGCTTCATGAAAAAGTAAACGAACGAGGTAAGACTTTCAGCAAGCACAATTGAGACATGATGCCGCTGTATGCCAGCTGCAGCTGAAATGTCTTCTACAGCATGGGAATTGATTAATATGGCTCGAGGGGACAGTGAGGGGCAGTAAACATGACAAAATCCAGGCTGGTTTTGGGTGCATACATGTATGAACAATGAGATCAGCTAGTTTGAGAAATGATTTCCCAATAGATGGGTGTAAAGCCCCAGTTGCACCTCACAGAAAATGTGTCTGTTCTTAGTGCTAATTAATATAAGGACAGGGACAAACCAGCAATGGTGGGAGGGTGGAGTTAGCTTGTCCACATTTCATTGTATTATTCCTTTAAAGCTCCAGCACAGTGAACCGCATCCAGGGCATTAGTAGCAGCAATAGAGTGCAGTGGGCTATTTGTTTCTCTGTCATAAGGGAGAAAGCTTTTGTAATAGAGACAACTAAAGGCTAAGCTGCAATAGAGTGAGGGAGCAATAATCATTCTTTCTAGCTCCTAGCACACTTTCTCCGTTATTACCTCTCTGAGTGACAAATTGCAAAGCAGAGGTTTTCTTTTGAAAGATTATATCACATTGTCTTTTTCTTCTCTGTAGATAAAAAGCAAATGAAAATGACCCTGCTGTCCCCACCAAAGCAGTGCTTTCTGGGTCCAACAATCAATCCACAATCAACTTCTCAAGAGCCAACATGAAATGACAGTAACCAATAAACATTATACTGGGCTTCTGCATGAAAGTTTTCATTGCAATTTCTCTTTAAAAGGAATTTTGTTATTAGAACTGGAAAATTCTTTTTAGAAAATGGAGTGATAATAAAATAATAACTACAATTATAATGTGGCAGCGGCTCTGTAGGTTCTTAAAAGCAGGCAAGTTTGGGGATGGTATTTCTTAATATTTATCTTCAGAAGGTACCAGCTAACCTATAAAGTCAAAACAACGAGCAATGGCCTTTAAGCACATTTTCTACGTTCTTGCTCTGTCAGGTCACAGGACGTGAATCTTAATTCTCTATTTTCATGTGTTAGGTAGATCTCTGTTGTGTTTAACAATGCAGAGAATTCTGATAGGAGATGCTGAATCTGATTTTTTGTTTTTCCCTTCCTGGAAGGGGTCAGGTACAGAAAAATGCCGATTCAGGGGAACTGTCAGTATTTTAGAGCTTCTGCTACATCTCCCTGTCCCTATCTTAAAGGAGTTTATACATTTTGTCTCTGCCAGCTGCACCACCAAGTGTTTATTGGTGTGTTCAAGTATTTCCTTTGTTATACCCCAGGCAAACCTATGCTCACCATACTGGTGAACTACTGGTGAACAGTAGCTCTTGTGTCTTTAAATAGCAAAGGAGAATTTTCTTTGTAAGATGATGGAAGATAATCATGGGGATGTTCAGGAAGAGCTAGCACAGGTTCCCATTTCTTAGGTTGTCTTTGGGGTGGCAGAACAGCAGAATCAGCCATCCAGCATTATTACAATGACTATTGCAAGGAAATGGGATTCACTGTTCGATGCAGACTTCCATACTGCAATGGTCTGCATCTGAGCTTGTTGTCTGGTCTCTCTCTGTAATCAACAGAGAGAAAGGTTCCTCTGGAACACTGACCATCTCTGCATCAAGATCTAAAACAGGTTAGATGAGTTTTTCTCCTTTGGGATGAGATGAGCAGTTTTCTTGCAAGGCCAGTTTGTCTCCATTGACTACAAAGAGAATACAGTGTGACTAACTCTGCTCCAGATGTCTTCTCTGCAGCCGCCTTCCATCTAGAATTTCTTTGCCTCTCAGAGCTGGAACTTTCTGGTATGAAGGATGCCTGTCTTTTCTAATGTTTTGTCTTGTCAAGAGCACATGTCAAGCATGAATCCATTATTTTTAATTAATCTTTTACTATCTTGGAAGAAGAGCAGAAATTTGGGAAGAGTAAGGGAAAAAGCAGGGGGGGAGAAAGGACCTTTTTCTACATTTAACAGTAACTTATATTTATGTGGAGTCTTTCATCTGAGGCTTCGGGTTTTAACAATTATTAGAGCCTTGCAATTGCATGATATAACTGTGAGGCAACTAAATATAATTAGAATAAGTTTACAGTTGTAAAAACTATGGATGCTCAAAGCTCTGAAATCACTCAAGTGATTGAGTATACGTAGTTGCCTGATGTTTAACATCCAGTGTTGGCTTAAGTGAGTTGCTCAAGGCCAAAATGATTCAATTATCATAGCAATGAAACCTAGGAGTAAAGGCTGCCAGTCCTTTGGATATTGTAGATATGCCCAAGACTTTCAAATGTCCTCTGGGCTCTTGGGACACCTGCTGAGATCAAAGTGACACAAAAGACTGCAGATGATGAAAGCCCAAAGGAACAAAGTTAGTGATTTTTCTAAAAACAGATGTTTTCACAGTGTGATAACAGCAAGTAGTTTCATGAGTTATATAAACACCCATTTTGCAAACTGAGCTCTCCAAACCGTGAAACTGTATAATCTGTGGAAAAATGTATAATCTTTTTCGGTTTCCTACAGATTTTTATTAGATTAGAAATAAAGAAGCTTCTCCCTGTACAGTTAGGAAAGAGTTCCTGATCCCTATGTTGGTATTTACTGCTCTGTACTATGGATTATACTCCTCATGGGATGTATCCTTTGGATTTTGTTCTTAAGAAGTGACTACTTTTTAATGCCAATGACTTTTTTAACTATTGTGCAGATGTCATGGAAAAAATTACCTGCATATTTGAACTGGGATTTACACCAAAGCATCTGCTGTATTTTTACATCCTTGAGTGCAACAAGTTATTGAGGCTGTCACGTTTGTGAAATTTATGAGTATTTGTTTTGCCATGCCACATGCGGCCTGGGTACCTGAATCCTGCCTCTAGCCACAAGGTGCCAAGTAATCATAGCCCTTGAGAACCTGTGTGACATGAAAAGTATTTCAGGTATGCTATTCAGACACTACTACTAAAGTTGAGACTGTCAGGCTCCAAATCCCTCCAGTCCTTTTTCTTTTTGCACTTATGCGGGGCACACTATAATGGTGGGATCTTCACAGGGATATAATTTTGGAACTGCCCGGGTCCCTATTGCAAAACACCAGTAATGAGTGATAGCAGAGCCAAATACAGTAGGATGTTTTTCTGGTAGACTTATGGTTAATTTGGGATGAAATGGGATTATAAAATGCATTTATGTCAACACAGGTCCTGAACTGGAGCACTGGAAGGAGGACTGAGTGGTTTCTTCATCCTACCTCAGTCTCTGGACCCTGACAAGATTCTGAATTTGTCCTACAACCTCATCCCATCTATCACTTGTTCATTACATTTTCACAAAGTTGTTGCTGGGGCTGTGCTATAACTGTAGTCCGAAAACAACAGATGCCCCACACTAGATTGAAAAGCTGGTTTAGAGCTGACTTTTGCAGCACAGTTTCCTTGACCCTTTCACTGGGAAGTAAGAAAACAAGTGTTTTCCCAGATGTTTAAATCCTACCTCATTTAGCTACAGTCCTCAGGCTTCTCCAACACCAACACCATGAGAAAAATGTTTGCTTTCTTTGATTCTTCCTTCAGTCTGTTGGACACTCAGCGAGAGTAGACTGTCTCTGATTGCTTTGAGCGGTGGCATTGCTGCATTGAAACCCTTCTTCTCTGAAGCAATATGACTCAGTATACAGGAGCCGAGGATCTGTTTTGTCTAGGCTGAAACACCGAACAGCCTTTCCTTGCTTAGCACTTCTCTTTGGGATTCTGCTGGTTTCCCCTTTGCTCTTGTATGGAAAGGTGAAGATCCAAATACATTGTTACAGTAAGGAAAAAACGCTGTTAACCATATTTTTATCGCTCTCCCCAGCCAGAGAGAAATTCAGGATCTTTAGTACCCCATTCTCCCTGATGACGTAGATTCCAGGGGCAGAAGCGGAGAAGGAATTTGGGAGACCTGATCCTGGCATACCTAATATTGCTTTCATCCCCATCATTTGCCAGAGAAATTCTCATATGGTCAGAATGTGTTTATTGTCCGGTTGTCTGTTGGCTATCATTTCATTGCCTGTGAAGAGCTCATGGCTGTGGTGCAAGCACCTATACCCGTAGTGCTTCTCTCTCCAGCCTGAAGTACTAGGGGATCTCTGCAGAAGTAGCAATACTGGGGCGTGTAGCTTTACTGGGCCACTGGAGGGCAGGACTGGTATTATATATCAGGAATGAGATGAGAAGGAAGTTCCTCTCGTGCACAGCAGCACCCACGAAGCACGTTCACATGTTTTGAAGTCTGTGCCCATAAAGTCGACAATAACATCCCCATTTTCAGGCTTTATTTCATCGTCAGCAGAGTGATCCTTTGATCCATACTTTCCACTTTTGCAATGTAAAACAGAACTAGAGTGAAGACTTTGCCTGTTCATTTCTTCTTTAATTGCAAGCACCTCTGGGCTATTTAAACCACGATGAAAACAACGTGAGTTGGTGTGACAACATTGACAGAGCAGGGATCAGGGTGAAAGCAGTTGTAAACTCAGCATCCTCTGGCTTTGCACACCCAGCTGCCCACATGAAATGCTGCAAGAAAACTAGCACAGAGGAAAAAAAGCCTTTAGTTTAGTTAGGAAGAAAGCCAAGCTCAGGGGTACGGGGTGGTGGTGAGGAGAGTTCCACAAACACAGCTGTTGAAAAGGAACTGCCTCGTCTGTATTGTGCTTCAGAAGCACTAGCATGTCTCTCTGAATTTTCTTCACAAGACAATCAGGTCAGCCTTTCATTAATTTTGCAAACCAGATTTGATTTGATTGGGGGATTTTTCACAGTAAATCAAACAGCTTCTACACTAGTGAAGGATGTTTAAAAAGGAAGTTGAGCTCTGTGGTGAGCTGGGGGAAGGAAAGGGATGAATGAGTCAAAAGCCAAATCCAGACTTCTCCTCACTCTTGTTCTGATTGCTGGTAGTATATGAATACATTTCTGACAAGCCCTAGAGAGGCAGTTAAAGACAATGTCCAGTAACATAAAGGTATTAAAAATCTCCATTGTGCCAATAAATGAATAAATAAAACCCTTAATTTCAACTGAACCTGTAGCTCACTAATGCTCAGCAGAAAGAAAAAAATACGTGCTTTTATGTGTGGGGAAGAATGAAGCAGAAGAAAACATACCAAAAGAGGAAAGAAGACTTGGAATGACAAAGACAGGGAAAAGAACCAAAATAAAACATAAATGTGACAAGGGGGTAGGCAAGAAGAGGAACAGAAATAATTGTGGATGGAATACTGTTTTTTTATTGTAACTTGTAGAGGGTTTTTTTTTATTAAAAAAACAAAAAAGAAGAAAAAAGAACAATGTAATCATGTGGTTGAGGGTTATGGTAAACAGAGAGGCCAAAGGGAATAGCTGAACAACTTGCAGAGGAGACAGCTGAAGATAAACAAACCCCTAGACTTCCCCGGCTCACAGGACAGAAACAAATGGGAGAAAACAGAAACCAAGTAAGGTCTGCAGAGAATGAGAGGTATGTCTCTGTGTAGTGCCAGGGGAGAGGCAGATCTGCCTTTTCATTTGTACAACTAAAGAGGACCTCACTTTACTGGGTGTTTCTTCTACTCTCTTCTCAATCACAGGGCAGCTGAAGGAATACACCTAGTACTGTAGATCGGTGTAAGAACTGTTCTACTGCTTAGATAAAACCTCAATGTCTTTGAGGCACTAAAGGTCAATTTTTGTTTAGAATTTAAAAAAAAATGTGCAGAATGTGCCATTGCCCCTGGTACCCCAGGTTTAGGGAGATGGGGAAGAGCAAACTTACCTCCTTTGCCTGCCGTCCAGCTCACCTTCAGCACATGGGTATGCATGTGTACAGTCACAGAAGTAAACAGTGCATTAGTCCACTCAAGTGCGTGATTCCAGCATGAGTGTAATAGCAACAATATTTGTGAGGTGGCACCTTGGTTTTGGCACAGCACGTTCACAAATTAACACAAAGGGGTTTTGTGCATGCATATGTTTTCTGCAATTCTTTCTGTAAAAGTCACCACGGAGCGGCTGAGGTTGGCAGGCACCAGGCAGGTTGGAGATATCTACTCCAACTCCACTGCTCTGAGTTGCTCAGAGCTGTGACTAGTTGGGTTTTGAGTATCTCCAAGGATGAAGACTCCATAACTTCTCTTGGCACCCGGTTCCAGGTATTTAACCACCCTCACAGAAAAAAGTTTTTCTTATGTTTAGGTGATATTCCAGTCAGGTTCCTGGCCTTTATATTTAAAAATGGTTTCCAGGGGAAATTGCTCCATCACCTTCCCACTGACTGAGGTGAGGCTGACAAACCTGAGGTTTCATAGATCCTCCTTCTTGCCCTTCTTGAAGATGGGAGTGACATTCTCTCTCTTCCAGTGCTCAGGAACATCTCTTGATCACCATGACCTTTCAAAGATAATAAAGAGTCACCTCACAATGACACCAGACAGCACTCTCAGCACCCGTGGGTGCCTCCCATCATGTCCTATGGGCTTAAGTATGTCCAGTGTGTTTAAGTTCTCTCTAACCATGTCACCCTTAACAGGGGTAAGTCTTCCTTGCTCCAGACTTTCCCTTTGGTCTGTAGGGCCTCGTATGGCTGAAGGTCAGTCTTGCCTGTAAAGATGAAGACAAAGAAATACCTTGGGCTTTTCCATGTCCTTTGTCACCGGGAGTAGGGTCAAGCATCTAAGTAAAATATTTACCAGAGCTGAACATTTTGTACAGAATTACAATTAACTTCCCAAGAAGGATTGCCTTTTATCACTGCCATGACTCCCACCAATTTGAGGGAGCAAGCTACACAATACTCAGTAAGCTGACCTGCCTGTTACTGGTGGGAGTCCCAGCATTCAGGTACAATGCTGTTCTATAAACCCTGCAAGGTCTCACCTATCCTACCAAGGACTCATGATTCTTTTTCATAACAAGTCATTCCCACTAGGCTTAATTTCCCTAAGTAAATACAAAGTACAGACAGGATATTGTCCTGAGAGTGTACTCCCAAACTCGAAATCCTAAAACATTTAGGTAACTACACCAACCATTGACCCCCATCTGAGTCATTTTGATGAACTATTCCCGTGCGCTGCAAAGCTTTCACTTGCTGTTTGCAGAACAACGGAGAGAAAAGGTTTGCTGGGTGGCTACACACCATCAAACAGGAAAGGCAAGAAACTCCAAGACAAATTTTGTCTCCTGATGCCAAGCGAAGCAGGTAGCGTTTTATGGTAGTGCTGTCAACCAGACCTGCCCCTGCCTTTGGACATTGTAATCAGTAGGAAATCAGGGCTTCTCACCACCTTGTCCTTTGGGACTGAAAGGAGCACATCTAACTCCTACCAGCAACGAACTTGTCAGGACTCAGCTAAAAATGCTCAGCTCTTGCTGACATTTAACTCCTTTTCCCCTTTCATCTGCAGTGATAACAAGAGTGAAGGAACATACCCTCTTGTCAGTAGTACCCAGACATCCAGTTTGTTTTGTGAAAACAAATTTAAAGCAACCCCTCATTTTTCTCCTTTTTCACCGAAATGCTTTTTACTACTGGTCCTTGACAATAGTACCTGGGATGTGAATTACATTCTGCTACTATCCAAGGCTGTCCCATTTTAAGCAAAAGAGGACATAACCCGGCCAATCAGAGACATTCAGCACAACCCTCAGTAATGCATGGCATCAATCTAGTACCCCATTTTCTAGAGACAAATTGCTGGCACACTTGGCAGCTTGAACCACCTGTGTCCATGGAGGAGTGAGGCTTCGTTTGGAAGACCCAAAATAAAAAAGCCTTTGTGTTTTTCAGTGTTTCAGGTGGAAAATAACATCTGACACTTGCTACTGAAAAGCTTTAAAGAAGTCTTTATTCATTCAGATAACAGAAACATCAATCAATGGCTGTCCTGGGACAATGCACATGGTACAGAAGAACAGAGTAGAGTTTGCTATTCTTATGAAACCTAAAGAAATAAGTTGGCTATGGCTGAAAATCAAACTATGTGTTGGGTGGATTTTTAGCTCTACATTAAGTCTCTAGTGCCACATCAGTCAAGCCATTCCTATGCCTTTCTGCTCTTACCATCTGTGCTTGTGTCATACGACGGTCACATCACCAATGTTAGTTGAAGAGGTGAAGCACTCAGTATTGGCTCAGGTTTTTTCCATTGAATTTAATAGTGGTTTTAGCAACATAATTAAGCCCATTTTTGCCACTTCTGCAAGCTGTCTCGCACTGCAAGATTCAAAGCATTGTTCACCTCTGCTCCTACGCCCCTACACCTCAAAACCAACTTGTTTGCACCCACAGCACCTGATTCCTCTGTATTCCAGCTCTCATGAGTGTTCTCACTTCTGCACATGCTACATTACCTCTCTCATGATCAACAGATATGGGACAATCTGCACAAGCAGAAAGTGGGAAACTAAGACCAAGTGAGGAATTCCAGGTGGGAGACTAAGATTAAAAACTTCTGAAAGACAAATGGGCAAAAATAAGTGGGAGGAGAAGGTAGGAGGGAGAGTTTGGCTGGGCTACAAGACTGACAGGGCATATAGAGCACTAGTCCTGCAGAAGAGACAGCTGCAGAGGCGGGAGCAGGTGTATGAAGCTAGGGATGAGAAAGAACCAGGCTGAAGGGTTTGGGGCAGTTGAAGTTTGAGAAATAGACAGAAATGTCTAGAAACATCTAAGCTCTCTACTTAGGTTCTTGGCCAGCGCAGAGCCAGTGGACAGTCTCTGCTGTGCCTTCTCTCTTCAGTGTCTAGCAAACGTGAAGAACACAAACCTGTTGCTGCCTTTATGTCCTCTGTTAGCTCAACCCAAAAAGGTTTGTGCTGCAATCCTAAAAGCTCCAAGCTCTTTGATTGCTTTTACACAATCATGTGTAAAATCAGGCCCTCCGTGGCTTTGTAGAGTACCAGAAAATGCAGCACCCAAGTTGAAAAAAATGAGTATTAATGCAACCCAGAGCTCTCTGCAGTGGAGAGCACACTATCTCCCGTGGCTTCTTTTCCACATTTCCAAAATACTGCCGATTAGCCTTTGATCTTATTTTTACATTTTAAAATTGAAACTTCATAGGAAAGATGGGTGCAAAACACATGTCCCTGTGGAGCTAGAGCATCTCAGCCTTATCCAAAAAGTCATTTGGTCTCATTCACACTGTGTTGTCATTTGCCACGGTCCTTTCTTTCTTCCTCACTGCTTCTCTTGCCTTGAGTATTGGAAACCAAAAGTTGACCTGAAAAGACAGAAATAAGATGTTATGATCATAGTATTACTGAGTTAGAGATCGCCCAGACAGTAATATCCTGCATAGTCAGTATTGAAGGCTATTAAAAAAACTCAAACCAAAACAAACAATATGTGCCTGCAGCTATCTATCTGGATTTGCCATAAATATATGCGTGTGTGTTTGTATTTCCATTAGTGTATATATACATATATACACAGGGTGAATGTTTTTCGCAAGCAAAAAGTTCTTTCTCCTAATTGTATTTGCAGTTGCACTCCCGCTGTGTTTTAAAACAGAAATGTATCACCTTCTGTTTTGCTAAGCAACAACTGCACATCTTTCTTAACATTTAGAGGCTGCTCACAAATGTCTAACGTGCAGTCTAGGCTGCAGGAATACCCTTTGTGCTGGAGGTACTTTTCATACATTCCAGAAAAACAGGTTTCTTCTCTGGAGACCTCTAAGCCTGAGGAGGATTTTCTTGCCAGCACATAGTCATTTGGGTGTGCCCTTGTCATGTCTGATGCACGTGTGTTGAAGGACAGAACAAAACAATTATATGATCTAATCTCACCAATAAGCAACTCATCTCTGGCCCCTGTCCAGGAGACCACTGGGGAAAGTCTATTAGCACATAATTGAAACTAACAAGTTTTTAAGTATTTCCTGGGTCTGGCTACTACCCTGAGAGAGGAAGACTTTTTTTTCTCATAGAGCTGATTACTTACCGTTCTAGCAAACATGTTCTTCCCAGTTTTCTCTTGTAGCTTTGCTCTTTTCTTGAGTAATTTTGCATGCAAATAATGTATCCGTTTCATCTCAGTGTCAGGATAAAATGAAGTTGACACGAGTATTTTAAGTTGGGTCAGGAGGCCAGAGAATAACCCAAAAATTATTAGGAAGAAGATGATGACTCCAAGCTGGATCCATGTTGTGGAGAAAGCGAGCTCTGGCTGAGGGATGCAGTTGTGTTTAAATAAAGAGATCTTGAAAGGATCAGTCTTTGCAATATGCTCTCTCATACCACTTATAAAGCTGTTGTCATTCCTCTGCACAAGAAAAAGGGAAAAAAAGAGTTGATTATTGTACTGATTCCCTCTTTTCTTAGTATTTCTCCCATTGGATATTCAGATTTATAAAGGACCATAAATCACCAAGTTTATCCACTGTCTATGTATGCTATGCCCGTAACAAAATATTTATTAGCTATTTATAAATGATTCAGACTGCATTTTCACCATTTCTCTCGGAAGACTGTCCCACAATTCACACTGCTAAGAATTTACCTTCTCAGTGACTCTAACAGACAGATATTTAGCTAATTTGGCTGCAATGGTTTAATATATTCCCACTCTCATGAATCATCTCAGATCCTCTGTTGGAGGATCCTTCCTTCAGGGTAAAACAGCAGACACACACAGAGCAGTGTGTCCATCCCTTGGGTTGTGGCTCAGTCCTTGATCAGCAGCACTTCCACAGCCACCTAGGCAGGTGCTCTGGCCACAAGCTTACCACACTAACAAAGCCACCCCTCCTCCTCTAACAGGTGCCTTTGCTTAGAAGAGCTGATCTTTTGCACTGCCTGTGGATTGAAATGCTGAATGAGAGGGACTAACTTAGATGCCCTGCTGGGATCAGTGTTTCATAGTGGTGGCCAACTTCCTGCTCTGCGTGTAGGAACAGTGTAGGGACATTGAATCACACAGCCCTCTTTTCTGACCATGTCAGGGGGATATGTAGCTCTTCCTTGTGGCTCTTCCAACCACCTTTCAGCGGCCAGGCACTTCTGTCAGATGCTCTTTGGAAAAATCAGGTGCCCAAAGCATGCTACCCATTTTCAGCCTGGTAGCCTTTCCTTGACGTTATCCTGCTCTAATCTGTCTTAGTACATTTTATCCCTAAACCGAACCAACGTATACGCAAGGAAAAACTGCATTAGGAACTCAATATGAAACAGGGGTACAAGTGTATGAAAAACTTTACTGTTCATGCCAAGAATAAACATCTCCAGAAGTTGCTGAGTCTGTCCTGCTCACCCAACCAGCTTTCTAGTCTCCCTGAGATCAGCAGCCCTGAGGCTTGTTATAACAAATCTGTTGAGATTAAATTTTACTTTTTTAATGTGACTAGCCTTCAGTGAGGTACTAGAAATGATCTGATGACAGCATAATTTTCTGTTTTGGGAGGGTCAACCAGATCTCTACATGAGTGAACACTGCACATAAAGAAAGCAAATTCATAGACTCATGAATCAGCCAGACAGGGTCAGGCTCAGGCCCTCTGTCCATGGGTGGGGGGACCAAGGCAGGTCATGATTAGAAGCTGTCCTCAAGGTACGAAGGATAAAAAACCAGGCAAAACCGCATGCAGCAGTACACAGAAAATAGCTGAGGCTACAGCAGGTTGCTTAGGGCTGTGTTCAGTTGGGTTTTTAATATCTCCAGGTATAGAGACTCCATGACCTGTCTCAAAATCCTGTTCTAGTGTTTGATCACCTGAAGAGTTAAAAAAAAAAGAATTCTTATGTTGAAAGGGCATTTCCTTTAATTTATGCCCATTGCCTCTTGTCCCTGCACTAGGCACCACCGACAAGAGTCTGGCTTCTCTCTCTTACACCCACACCCCCATCAAGTATGTACGCACACTGATGAGATCCTCCTGAGCTTTCTCTTCTCCAGTCTGAACAGCCCCAGGTCTCTCAGCCCCTCCTTGTATGACAAATGCCCCAGTTCTTTAATCATCTTCTTGACCCATCACTCAACTCAATCCAGTATATGCGTGTATCTCTTGTACTGGGGAGCCCAGCACTGGGCACAGTGCTCCAGGTGGGTCTCACCAGTGCTGAGCAGAGGGGAAGGATCACCCACCTCAGCCTGCTGGCAACACTCTGCCTAATGCAGCCTCGGGTAGCCCTTTCTTTGACATCAGGGCACATTGCAGGCTTGTGGTCAACTTGTTCTCCATCGTAACTCCCAGGGCTTTTTTCTGCAAAGCCGCCTCCCAGCCGGTTTGCCCCCAACATGTATAGTACATTGGGTTATTCCTCCCCAGGGACTACAAGACAAGGCATTTTCATTTGCTGAACATTGTGAGGTTCCTGCCAGCCCAATTCTCTAGCCTTTTCAAGTCCCTCTGAACGGCAGCACAATCCCCTGGTGTTTCAGCCACTCTTCCCAGTTTTATATTATCTGCTGACTTGTGTGGCTACAATCTGTTCCTCTATCAGGTTATTAATGAAGAGGTTAAGCAGTGTAGGTTCCAGTATCTACTCATGAGGGAGATCAAAAGTGACTTCGTGCCGCTAATCAGAACATTTTGGGTCTAGCAGTTCAGCCAGTTTTAAGTTGATGTCACTCTCTACTTATCTAGCCCATGCTTCATCAGTTTGACAATGAGGATGTTGTGGAAGACAACATTGGAAGCCTTAATAAGCACACAATCAGCATCCACTGTTCTCCCTTAATCCAACCATACAGTGATTGTATCATAGAAGGCTGTCAGGTTGGTCAAGCATGATATAGCCTTTGTAAATTCATGCTGAATGCTCCTAATAGCCTTCTTGGCCTTCACATATTTGGAAATGGCTTCCACGATGATATTTTCCATTGCCTTCCCAGGGATCAAGGCAAGGCTGACCAGACTGTAGTTCCCTGGATCCTCCTTCTTGCCCTTCTTGAAGATGGGAGTAATATTTGCTTCCTTCCACTCTGCAGGAACCTCTCACAGGCACCATGACTTTTCAAAGATAATAGAGTGCCCTCACAGTGACATCAGCCAGTCCCCTCAGAACACATAGGGGACTCCCATCACGTCTCATGGACTTTGTTTAAACGTTCCCTGACCTCATCCTCCTCCACCAAGGACAAGTCTTCCTTGTTCCACACTTGCCCTCTGGTCTCAGAGGCTTGGGATTCCTGAAGTGTGATCTTCCTAGTAAAGGCAGAGCTGAAGGTGACATTGAGAACTTTGGGCTTTTCCATGTCCCTCGTCACCAGGACCCCTACTGCACTTAGCGGTGGACCCACATTTCCTCATCTCTTTCTTTTGTGGCTGATAGACCTGGAGAAGCCCTTTGTGTTGACCTTTGCCTGCCTCACCTGATTCAGCTCCAGGTAGGCTTTGACTTTCCTGACCCCATCCCTATACAATCAGACAGTGTCCCCATATTCCTCCTGGTCCCACTGTCCCTGCTTCCACCTCTTCTATGGTTCTTTTTTACTTTTGACTTTTGTCAGGAGCTCCTTGTTCATCCCTGCTGGCCTCCTGCTGGCTTTGCTTGATTTAGCTGTGATGAACCATTCTTGAGCTTTGAGGAGGTGATTTTTAAATATCAACCAGCTCTCCTGAACCCTTCTTCTTTGAAGGACCATATCCCAGCAGACCAGGACCATTTTGGATTCCGGTTTGGTGAAGCCAAATGTGCAGCAGCAGGGTTTATATGAAGTGTAAAGCCCCCTTAGCATGTGTAACAATCTCCCTCCTCAATCTATCTCACATTAGACTGACTGACCAGATGGCCTCTCTGCTTTTGCACAGGAATCAACCTTTCCGGGATGGGTCTGACTTGTTATACATGTGTTGATGGCACAGCGAGAGTGAATCCAATGGCTTTTGCACCTTCCTTCCTAAAAGAAATTTCAGGTTAACAACATCCCCAAGTCCTTTTCTGCAGGGCAGCTTTCCAGCCAGTCTTCCCCAAGCCTGTGGTGCTGCATGGGGTTGTTGTGACCCAAGTGTAGGACCTCGCACACTTT
>SAYO01030019.1:155391-167555 GCA_004023745.1 Recurvirostra avosetta | reverse complement strand
GCCTCAGCCCATTGATCCAGCCTGTCCAGATCCCTCTGTAGAGCCTTCCTACCCTCAAGCTGATCAACATTCTGATGCAACATGGTGTCTTCTGCAGACTTACTGAGAGTGCACTTGATCCCCTCGTCCAGTAATTGAAAAAGATATTAAAGGGAACAGGCCCCAGTACTGAGCCCTGGGGAACACCACTTGTGACCAGCCACCAATTGGATTTAATTCCATTCACCACAACTCCTTGGGCCCGACCATTCAGCCAATCAAGAATCCCTTTGAAATCTTTTTATCTTGAAAGTATCAAAGGGTTGTATGTTTTTGGGAAGCGTTTTAAGCCTGATCTTGCAAACTATCAAATTGGACAGCTTTCCTGGGCCTGTGAAATCTCCAGCCTTAGAACTATTCACAGAAAAGACTCTGAGCAATCTGATCTGACCCTGAAGTTGGCCCTATGTTGAGCATGAACTTGGTCTAGGTGGCTTCCAGATGTCCCTTCAAACCTCATTACTTTATGGTTCTGTATGCCACTGTTTGCCATTGCTGCTCCTGCTAGATGAACCTCAAGATTTCGGCAATGTGTTATTATTTCATGTGTACACAGCCATACTTTTTTAAATGATGAGCCACTCACATACTCAGCTAAAGAAATGTAGGTGTCTCTTACATCAGTGTCACAGTGTCATTTTGACAATAAAAGTGGCGCTTCACAACTGTCAGAACTGTGAGTTTCCAATTTTAAGCTTCTGGTCTTCTCCACATATATAAATGGAGGAATGAAAGTCCTTCTTCCTATATTTACTATTCTCTAGAAATACGATGACACTTTGGAAAGTGCAGGGAAATGCCTGGTCCCATCCAACATACATATCTATAAAGACAATGGTCCTTTTTGAAAGAAAATGAATGACAATGCTGTGAAAGAACTGATGGCTGTATGTCTGTTTCTGCAGCTGCTGAAGATGAAGGGAAATTTTTCAACACTAAACTAAGAAATATCAAGTACTGATAAGTACTTACTTGCTGAAAGACACTGAGTTGAATCGCTAGATCCGGTACTTCTTGGAGATGTTTATTCACAGAAATAATTAACCAATAAAACAAATAATCTACTGCAGCAAACAGAAGCCAGATGCAAAGATGAATGATTACAGGGAGAAAAAAACTCTGAATGTTTTTTCTGTCCTTCCTTGTGAGGCAGAAAGATGGGATTGTCACATAATCTTTTCTTTCTTTTCTATTAAGGGGCAGGAGGCAGGGTCTTTGCTGTTGTTTTTGGTGCTCATCAAAGGCGATGAACTGTTTAGTGATATAAGTATTCTTAAATTTGGCACTGTGAGAGCCCACAAATTTTTTCATAAAGAGGCCAGTTCCAAAAGAAGCTAGAAAAATCCCCACTATAGGCAATACTTTCTGACCTATACAGGGCAGTATAGTCAGCATACAAGATATTTGGTTAGCAACTCCCTGGATTTCTTGCTTTGTGTCATTTAGTTCTTTTTTTAATGCATCATCTGAAATTGAATAAGATGGTGTGAATTCATGCCTTAGGAACACTATATATTTAGACAGTTCAGAGGAGAGCTTGGCCGCCTCGTAAATCCATTTTACTGCCTCAACATAATATTTTATCAAGGCAAATTGCTCATACTCCAAATGACAGGTTATACTGTCTGCCAGAACCTTTAGGTTGTGAAAAATATTTTGGATGTTGCCAGCCACCACGATGCCTGTGCCAGCAGTAATAAGAGCATTCCTGCCATTTTGCAGTCCACAAGAAAGAAGGAACAGGACACTAAAACAGCGCAGGTGCTTGAAACAGGAGAGTGCGATAGAAAGCGAGATCCAGATGAATCCAGAAATCAATAAGGGACCCAAAGAGTGGTGTGCCAGGGAGAAGTGCATGCCGAGGAATAAGAGAAAGCTTGAGAGGAAGCCAACTACAGAGCAAACTGCAAAAAGCTGCATCAGATACTTCCAGCCAGGCTTCCTTTCGGATATAAAAATTCCCCAGGCATTCTGGGCTATTGAGACAAATGTTCGCATTTTCTTCTGATATTGTTGCTGACACTGCGATGGCACAAACTAAAAGGAAAGGAAAACAAAAATACTGTTAGTTACAGAGTCACGTTATTGACAATGGTGTGCTTTTAACTGGCTGATCAATAGTACTTCACATTGCAAAAAATGCAGGTCTGACTCGACTGCCCCGTGTGAGACCCAAATCTTCACCCCTGATATCACAAATATAAACATGGAAAAGATGACTCTAAAAGGCATTCTATCTTTTTTTCAGAGTATTTTTGTCCTTTTACTTTTTGTAGACTTTGATTTCTCATTTGGTATATAGACACAGTGGTTCATATGTACCTTTCTCTGTGTGTATGTATGAGGAGAGAATGAGAGGGACGCAAACCTCCCATAGCACCCAGTGCTTCCCCACAGACACTTGCTTTGCCTTACAAGGGCACCGGGAAGGGAAAGAGGGGAGCATGGAAACTTCCCACCGGTACTCTGATGCAGGGGAGCATGGCTTGACTCGCGGGGAGCAACCAGAGCAGCTGCCAGGGAGGGAGGAACCGGTGGAGCAGCACGTGGATGCTGCCCAGGGATGGGGAATGACGCTCTCCTTTTTCAGCTGGAGGTAGGTCAGAGTAGAGGGAGGAGAGTGTGTCTCAGAGGCATCATGCCTTCTTTGGGTCTCTCCTGGGACAGCATGGCTACAAATTGGCCCATATACACTTTTAACCCTAATTGCTTGTACTTGTCACCATCCCTCCTGCCTAGCAGGATGCCCATTCTGTAAATTACAGACTAGTCCAGTGAGATTCAATTCAGTTTGATGGGAGACAGTCTAGTACTCACATCTTTCCCCCTTCTTTTACAATATAATATTTATAGTGCTATTTGTCCAAAGATGCAAGATCAATTTATATGCATATTAGCCTTTTAACATATTAGAAGAAATGAGATGCTAATTAAATAAAATGAACTGTTGCAATTTTACTCTATAGTAGGGAACAATTGTCTTTGCAAATACATCCTGAAAATATTACTTTGTCTTTTGTTTAGCCTGAACATAGCAGGTAGCTAGGAACTAAACTATTATTTTGTACACATACTGTATTTTACTTGCCTTTGATTTTATGAATTCTTCACCATTTTCCCCTTCCTCTCATTGTAATTAGTTATTAGTTACGTCATTATCAGCTTTACACGCAGCAAGAGTTGAGGGTGATTTGAACTGGCATCTGACCCCAGCTGGGACCTTCCTGGACAGCTGTGTTCAGTGTGCTGCTTTTCCTTGGCCTCACTTGGGACTGATCCTTTCTAGTGCTGAGGGCTATCCTGAAAGATGCTGAGTGTATTCAGTACTTATAGCTTCAGCAGGGATTAACCATGAGCAATAGCTCTCGGGGTGGGCTCAGTCCCTGTCACTCTCACTCTGCTTGCGAAGGCCGAGGAAATTGCTTCCCTCCAGGGCCTCAGTGAACTCAGCTGTAAAGGGAGTATAACAGCAATTAGCAGCTCCTGCACAGGAGTGAAATCAGTTAATTAACGTCCGCAAAGTATTCAGGGAGCTGTAGGTAGAAGCCGCCATGTGTTTGGGAAAGCGGTGCAAGCGAAACGGGGAGGAGAGGTAGCACACGAGCACACGAGCTGCTGGACTCCAGCTTTGCCGTGAGCAGAGCTATCCTTTGCTTACGGGGATGGTCTGCTTTGCCCTCTTCCTACTGAACTACAAATTCACTAGGCATTTTTAGGAAACATAATTAAAAAGGAGATGTTCATCATCCTGGAGTCGAGCAGGACCAGAACTAACAGCCAGTAAACCCTGCCAGCAAATCCTGAACTTCCTAGGATGGGTCCTTAATCAGTACGTGCTGCCACATCTTCGTGGTAGATCTAAGAAAAATTGCCCTGTACACTGATTAGTTCTGGAGTTCTGTTCTTGATTTAAGAAGCCATAACAAATCAAACGCTTAAAAAAACTAGCATTTATGTAATATTCTGCAAAAAATTCCTTGTGAGGTAGTAACACATTTTGAGTTTTCTTTTGCAGCACTGATTTCACAGCTGTTCTGAAGCATAGTTTCTGCATGGTGTTGGTGTGTTTGTATGTATGGGTGTAGTGTATTCCTGTTAATGTTTATAAACATTCAGTAAATGGGTGCAATATGTGACTGGGAGTTTGGCATGACTGCATCTAAGAATTGGAGAGAGAGTCAAGAATGAAGCCTTAGAATTAACAAAAGCTGTACTGGAACAAGAGGCTGGATACTTGCAAAATATGGACAAAATTTGAAAATAATCAAAAAGTCTCCTTTACTGGGCAGATTCTATGCTGTCACAGGAGATCACTGCCCTACTCAGCACACACATGGCAGGTTTGCCCCTAACGTGCATGAACCCAGAGTTTTAAGGTAGGAAAAGCATCATAAGGAGCCACTGATTTTTGGAGCCTGTGGCACAGATGCTCAGGTGACTGCGGTATCACTGAAGGTTGGGAAGGGAGCGTCTTCGTCCCCTGCAGAGCTTGTCTCTGAGCTCAGCCACAACGGGGGCCACAGCCAGGCTCACAGCGTGCATCTCTGTGGCGTGTCTGACCCCTCTGTTTTACCCCATAAGACATCAGCAACAGAAGTAGATATTCAGCACAGAAGAATCACGCAAAGGATGAAAACTCTAAACCTGAAAAAATGCGGAGGCTGAAAATTCTTGTATCAGCAGGCACTTAAACAGCTGTGAATGCTTGCGAAGGGAAAATAACACTCTGGCTCAGAGGTAGAAATAAATCTTTGGCTCGACTAAAGAAGCTAATTCAGTGCTTAAAGAAATAGTAAACCTTGTGAGCTTTCTGGCATGATTCTTCTTGAAAATATAAATCACAAAAGCTCTCCTGAAGCTGTTAGGTGCAGATACAAATTCTAACAGGAGGCTGACAAGAACAAAACCCTCATTTCAATTGCAGTCTGAAGCAAAGCATTTTTTGTTCTGTCCTGGAACATGAACTAACATGGGGGCTGCTACCATTATTTATGTAGCATAAGGAAATAATTACTCTTGGAAAGCAGTTTCTTTCTCTTAAGCGCCAGTTTCTTTCCACCATAGTTTCTCGTGATGTACACCACAGAGCAGAGCTGGAAACTCTTGTGCTCTAGCTCTGCCTTTGAACCTGATTTTTCTGCAGGATCCAAGGGGAACTTCTCTATGACTTAGTTTCCCTCTCTAGGAAATAGTTACTCAGATCTGGAAGTGTGATATTCATCTACCATATGCCACACTTCCAGGAGTAATTATAAGAACAAATTTTCAAAAAGAGCCTCTCCAGCAAGGAGTTTAGGCCATACTTCTTAAGGCTTGTGATGTACTGAAATTAATGCAATACAATTAAAAAGTATTTTTCTAATTTCATTTTTTAAAGAGGAAAATTTTAAAGTTTTTAAGATCCTGCTTGTGATATTTCAGGTATTGGCTACAGTTTTTAAGTATGCAAAGGATAAGTACATAGCATCAAGAGTCCCTAGAAAATGTCTTTCTAGCTCAGCCACGAGCCCTGTGCTAGAGCTATGTCATGTTTACACCACATATGATTTCTTCCCTGCTTGCTATGAAGACCCCTCCATATTCATTGTCCAAGAAGTTGTGGCCATGTTCGATACTGATTTCGTCCTTTCCCAGTCCCTTGTTCACCCTGTATGTGATGATGGCTCTCTACAGTTAGAATAGAATAGAACAGAATAGAATAAACTAGTTCAGTTGGAAGGGACCTACAATGATCATCTAGTTCAACTGTGATAAATTAAAACTCCTTATATATGCAGGGAGTATTTCCAAAACCTTCTCTACCCAGGCTGCTTCTTGCTTAGAGGTGATCAGCAGGCCTACATTTCTAGTATGTGCCTCAGCCACCCATGCAAACTCTTTGCCAATTTTTAATACAATGGAAGAAGCGGATGTCTCCTAGAAATGCATGGTGAGAAAAAGAATGGGATTTACTAAATAATTAGCTTTTTTAGTAGAGTCACGGCTGATTTGTCAAAGCATTACGAACAGAGTCGGATCTTTAAGTCTACTTTCCATTTTAACACAGACCTAACTCAGAAAAAGCCCAGGGACTACAAGTCCCGTTGAGTTGGGACTGACTAGTACCACTCATTTTTTGTGCCCTCACACAAACTCTGACACAACTTTTCTCTGTGCAGCACTGCTGTTTGAGCTGATCTCAGGAGGAGCATGGCAGTTTGGCAGGCCCTTTGCCCCGTGCAGCACACAGGATCCTCACACAGAAGAATAGTCTTATTAAGAGAGACATTAGGTTAAATGGGAAACTTAAATCCCATTGATGCTAAAGCTTCAGCTACACAATGATCTTTGCCTTATAAATCCTGCTTGGGTTTTATACAGGAATTAAAGAAGAGAAAGCACACAGTAAGAATATAAAAACAACTATTTCCTTTTTTGGCAGTTTCAGCAACCTTCTCTCCTAGCCTAGATCAGTTACATTGAAACATAAAAGAATTATTTCCCTTTTTTGGATACCATCAAAAATAATAACGTGTGAGTCCCACATTTCTTTGGTCAATGCAGGGCATTCAGCAAAGAAATAAAAGCCCAGTCAAAAAACCAGCAATGTTACTGTAACTATCCTCAGGGCTTTGTTGAGACCCCTGTCATTTCTCACGTTCACATTATTTGCTTTTAACTGCAGCCGGAAGAAGAGTAAATGGTACTAAATACAACAAACACAGGGGACGACTAAAATATCAAATTAAATATGTGCACATAGGAACTCAAATTACTAAACAACAAAGCAGTGCAAATAAAACAAAAATTTATACACGTGCAAAACCAAACAAAAATAACAAGTGATCAAGATCTATTTTTTGTCATGTATTTAAAATACATGGCTCGGGAAAATTCTGAACACTGCAAGATATTATCAAGCCTGTAGGATGCCACAAATTGGTTAAATGTCATCTAATATCAGGTATTAATAACATAATGTCAACATCTGAGCTATCTGTCTTTATGTCAATGAGGAGAAAAGGGCAGTTACCCAGAGCTATACCTCAGACCTGGTTTAGAAGTCCACCCTCGCACGAGATAGATTGCATCTTATGAGAGCTTTTTATCTATCTCGACTATGAAAAGAGTCTGGATTACTCAAACAGAGCTATCCAAAGTCCGGTGGGATGGACCTCTCCTTGTTTTTCTCTATTTCAAACACAGGCTATATTTTGTTGAGCTGGGCACTCAGAGCAGGACACAGAAAACATGTTGTGGGCAGCCACAGAAAATGGACAGCTATGGAAGGAACATGGAACAAGAAATCAAATTTTCTCACTCAAGCCACTATGGGCCACGTTACGTTTGGAAGCTTTGATGCAGCAGACACACAGACATATGCTTCCCCTAAAGTGCAGGCAGGAATGGGGGCACAGTTTGGGAAACCCAAATGGTAGTTTGCCTATTGACAGAAACAATTCTACAAAACACAGAAAATTCCAGTGTGAGGGATGGAAGGGAACATGAGACATTACATAGTACCTTCTCCTACACATAATATCACTCTACATAGTTTTGGGAGAGCTTAGGACTAAATTGTTTCAGAAACTTTAGGAATAAATCCTCCAATCAGTAAGGTGACAACAATTAACATAAAACAAGTCCTTTTACCTTAGAACAGCAGTCCATGATTACTATCCACAGTTCCTTGATATTAACTCTAAAGCATTACTTACAGGCCCTCCTGTAAAGCGCATGATGGATCTTCAGAGTGCCGTGTGTCTCTTGATTTTGGTGAGGAACTGAGATAGGCACTAGTGAAATATTTCACATGAGTGATTTTTTCCCATACCCTTCCTCAATGAGTCAGGCACACTGCAATTTTGAAATTATTCTGGTTTTGACAAAGATTCATGAGGAAGTAACTTACGCACAAGACCAAAATAGTATATAATTTGCAAGTGCCACTTTCCACCTTTTATTCTGGAAGAGTAATAGACATCAGCAAATGAGTTCTGGGCCCAAATTTCAAAGACTTAAATTTGTGTTGAATAATGCCGTAAGTCTGGAACATCTAAGCTATTTTGGTTCTTCCCGTTGAAACTAGCAGCAACTCAGTGCCCAAATAACTTTGAAGCTCTAATTGTCTTTACCCTACAAACTTTCTACTGAGATCTGTGTAAATATTTTTGTAGACAACCTGTCAGAATAGGGTCTTTGGAATGCTACCCACCTTACATATCTAACAAAGACACTCAAATTATGTAGTCTGTAGAGCAGGGTAGTCTCTAAATTTAAAATACGACTTTTGTATGAGGTTTTAGAATTGTATGTCAGTATTTTTCAATGAGAGATACAATAGCAAAGATATTGATGTGGCACTTGCATTTTCAAAATCATCTGCAGATACTAACTGATCCTTGTGACACCGCTAGTCCAGTAGGAATTCTTTGCAGCCTGTATGAAACACCTCATTATTAATACTTATTATCTTTGTTAAAGAAGACCTTTGAGGCCGCATCTGGAACACGGATTGTCACTATACAAATTTACAACAGAAAAAGGGTCCTAGTCCTAGTCTAAGTCTGTCACTGAAACAACCTGAAACAAGTCTAAGAAACAACCACATGATGAGCTGTGATCATAGCTTACTAGACAATTAACGATTGTCAGGCTTTAATTTTTGTTGGGATTTTGACTTCTTTGCTTTTTTTTTTTTTTTTTACAAATATCCCAAGAAGGATAAGAAACCAGAAGTCTGCCCACACTCCCTGCATACTGAAAATATCTGGTGCTTTTTTTGACAAGAAATTCCAACTGCATTTGACTCTGTGGGGATCAAATGACTAGTGACTTAGTTATTGGTAGGAAAGAGAAATAACAGACATGCTGCTGCATTGGGGAAGCTATTCCGGGACTCATAGGACGTGATGTTCTTAAACAGATGTCCCAAAGTTTTGGGGTCCTTTAGCATAAAAAATCTTTGCAAACTAAATAAATTGACATTATTATCTTTATTAACCAAATACTTGTTTAATTCGAACTGTTTTTCTAGTCTTGGCTGCTTAACAGAATCACACCCTAGGACTGTCCTGTTCCCAGCACAGAGCCTTTCTCACTACAGAATGACCATTTGCTCCACCTGGGATGGCAGCATAGGTCTCCTACACCAGAATTTGCATCTATGCTAATAATGAAGTGTCTGTGTGTGTCTGCATCCAGCCCCAAACTTGAATCCTACACTCATTGCCTGCACCTGAGACTTGGGGTGGGAATTAGATGCAGAACATCACTGAAGGAAAAACATAAACCCTAGTGTAGATTTACCCTGTCCTTCATGCAGTGTCAATGAATGGGACATGAGTGGGGCTAAGCATTTTTCAGTCCACTCTAAAACCCGTTCTTTGGAAGTAATTGGCTAAATGCCACCTAAGTACTGTTTTATTCACCTCTCTCTATTTTTGGCTCTTGATCTTCATAAATACTATAGAAGCAATCAGCCAAACTAAGAGATCACCAACAGCACTCTGATGAGCCACATCAGCCACATAATGTACAAAAAATTTTCTTATATTAACAGCTCAGATGGTGTGATGTGCACTCTCAGCAAGTTCGTGGATGATACTGAACTGGGAGGAGTGAATGATATGCTGCAGGGCAGAACTGCTGTTCAGAGGAATTTTGGCAGGCTGGAGAAATGGATTGACAAGAATGTCATGAAGTTCACAAGAGGAAAATGTAAAGTCCTGCCCCTGAGGAAGAATAACCCCAGGCACCAGTACAGGCTGGAGCTGGCTGGCTGGGAAGCAGCTTTGCGGAAAAAGATCTGGATCTCTTTGTGGAAAACAAGTTGAACATATGCCAGCAATGCGCCCTCATGGCAAAGAAGGCCAATGGCATCCTGAGTTTATTAAAGCAAGAGTCTTGCCCGCAAGTCAGGGGAAGAGATTCTTCCCCTCCACTCAGCACTGGTGAGACGACATGTGGAGTGCTGTGTCCAGCAAAGGAATCCCAGTACCACAGAGCAACATGATCTAGCTGGACCTCCTTTGAGCAGGGATTTGAACTAGATGGCTTTCAAGAGTCCCTTCCAACCTAAATTATTTTATTCTTCACCAGATGCCTTACCAGTCAAGACTGAGATATCACATCGATTTAAACTTGCTTCTGATCTCTGCTGGCACAGTACCATGTATATGTGCCATGTTCATATTCTACATTTGCTCTAGATAAGTTTAATGAATATTACATACCTATCAAAAGTAAAACATTATACCTCTAATAAAAAAACCCACAACAAATATTCTTACGTTAGTAACTTTGAGGTCGTAAAGAAATGGTGAAATCAGTCTGTCTTCCAGGAGTTTTATCTGCAAAAAGAACTGCAGAGTAACTTAGGGATTCATTTGGCATCTTAAATACCCTACAGCTTTTATAACTTGAATAAGCTGACATATGATCTTTTATTTTTGCAAGACAGTAGTTTTCTTGCAGAGAAATTAAAAGTTCCTTTATTGGACGTGGCAAATGAATTTGCCTGTTGCTCATGGTACTGAGAAAAAATGGTGAGAAGTGCTAATTTGTGTTCAAACATGAAAAGAGTTGAAAATCTAGGAGAGATTTCATTATCACAGTGGTAAGGAACACAACACACAGCAGAGACTTTTAATAATTTTTGATTCATTCAGCAGCCAAATAAGATCATATTTCTTACAGTTTTCTGGAAAATAAATAAGAATTTATTTTACTTTCACTTTGGCACTTCAAATTTTACTTTAAATAAAATATTGGTGTCTGCAGACACTACAGTTTGTATGCATATTTGTGTGTATGGGAGAGAAAGAAGATACTTCTGGACACGCATCCTCTCAACTTGAAATGGGTCACGCCGATCCTACCAATTATTGGATTGATCCATTGAATCAGTCAGTCCTTTCATTCAGTTGTCATCAGGGCCATCTGTTAAAGAGGACTACAGATTTACTTTCAAGGAAATCAAAGGCTGATATGCTGCTTCACAAGGACAACAGCAGCAGAATGGGTAAGAGGAGTCTTATCTGCAGTCTACTAAGCACCTATGATACCTTTCCAATAACATTCTCCATACACTGTCTCTTAGAGCCACTTTCAGAACTAACTTGCAATTGTGGTTTTACTGTTTATGCTTAAACTTCCAGATCCATTTTTTGAATAAAATGTATCCACTGTTTTTCACAGGAATGTCACAGGTGATTAGGTACATTGCAGAGATGTTACCTATTCCACCTAATGAATTCTACATTGGAGATCGATTCTCATACAGACTCTGATTTCAAAGATCCAGGGCTGTACATCAAGTTCAGTTCTGTCCTTGGTCTCTTTGTAGAGTCCAGTCTAATCAGCAGCTACCAAAGTGCTGGCATGAACATTATCTATTTGCCCTTGGTTGAAATGTCCCTGCGTGTAATTTTCCAGACAGCTGGTTCTCCAGCAGGTTCTGAGAGCACTGAAGTAGCAGGTCTCACTGGCTCACCGTAAGACCAGGTTGCCCCTCCACAGAGCAGCCATACCCCTGCTGTTTCAAAAGCAGCTACTGAACAAGTTCAGAAAGCTGGCAGGCAGCAAGATGAACATAGCATAATGTTCATAGCAGCTAAATTATGCATAATGTAAGGGTATAATTAGATACAGTGGACCATCTATAACTGGAGAAAGTCTCTGTTCATTACAGGATGAATGAAATGATCTTTTAGCAGAACATATCCTTCATAGTATTACATAGGGGAAAATTCTGTAAAGTGATCCAGGTAAGTGGATATTAAGTCAGACCAAGTCTCCATTGAGTCCACCATCTCAGCCTTTATAGTAGCATGTAGCAGATATTTACAAAATAACAGAATGGTGATTTTGGACCATCTGGACATGGTCTAAGCAACACTGCTTGAGTGGAGGGGAGTTTGGACCAGATGACCTTCAGAGGTGCCTTCCAAACTCAACAATTCTGTGTTTCTGTGACAGCTGAGATCCCTGTTGGTCCATTTCTCCAGCCTCTGAGACCACTCCAAATGGCAGCACAACCATCTGGTCTATCAAGCACTCCTCCTAGTCTTGTATCATCTGCAAACTTGCTGAGGGTGCAGTCTTTCCAGGTCATTAATGAAGAAAATGATCAGAGGGATGGAACG
>SAYO01030019.1:121016-134972 GCA_004023745.1 Recurvirostra avosetta | reverse complement strand
AGAGGGGTAGAGGGGAGCATCTGTCGGTCCCACCTGGGGTCCCCCACATCCCCAGTGGCCGATTTGGCCTAAACTATGACATTCCCATAGAGCACACTGCCTAAATGGTAAGCATAGGCAGATCCTCCCGCCTTATTACTTACTTTCCTTCACTCCAGCTTTTTGACTTTCTCTACCTGTCCTATATTTTGCCAACTGAAAGAACAGCGCAGTGTAAGTGCTTTTTGCTGTTGAACAGAGAAATATATTTACTCCCATGTCTGATCACAAGACAACAAAATCTCTTGGTGCGTTTTGTGCTGGTGGCTGTCGCCTTTCTGCACCAGAGCCGGCCCTGCCCAGGCCCTGAGCTACAGCTGTCGGCACTCCACTCCATCAAGAAAATGATGCAGCTCACAGAAATACAAACAAGTAGAGACTATGAACAGATGCCAGGAATTCTACTGATGAGGGAGGAGTAAGGTGGTAAAACTCAAAGAAAAAGTGGCCAGAGTTACTTCCTTTTGACCCCATCGGCAGAAAGGTTTTTGTTTGCTTTTAACTTCGAGAAATACAGAATTTTTATCCAGTTACTAACCTCTCTCTGTCATACATCCAACTCCTGCCTTCTCTTCCCTCCCACTCAAAAGCAGCCAAAATTGATAATTATAATTTGTTTTAGGTAAGCAATTAAAAATGAGAGAAGCTATGATCACTGTTGTATTAAGTCAACATACCACTGGTGCATATGAAAACTGAAATTTCCAGTGGGGCCAGCTGCTGAGAGTTATACTCAACAGTGACCATTTTCAAGTGGATCATGTTCATTATTTGGGTTGCTTGAAAACAAAACCGTAAGAAAAAAAAAATTCAGGTGAAGAGCATATTTACTCACCACCACCATGAAAACTTGTGCCTAATCGGGAATTTGTAAGTGCTTCAATTTCATCTTACAGATTTGAAAAGCTGGCCTCTAGAGATTCCAGAGTTTGTGGATTATCATTAAGGAGAAAGCAGATGGCAGAAAAAGAGATCTTTTAGATTACTTTCATAAAGTATGATCTTCCGTCTTTGCTTCCCAGAGGTCAGCTAAACAAATAAATAGAAGAGCCACCAAGCAACTTACACGAGATGGAGGGAGGGCAGAGGTGGAAGAGGAAAGAATGCATCTCTTGCCCATAAGCAATTCTGGCTTGCAAAATGGAAGGGTGATCAACAGATCGATGGTGAGCTCGCATCTCCAGCTACGTCTACATGGGTCGTCTTCTGGATGCATTTGCATTTACACACTGCAGTAACAGGCAAGCTGAAATCTTAAAACCAGTTCAAAAAGGATTTGGCCTTCTTAGCCATAAGTTTCTCTGAAGCTCTAGCTAGAGCTCTGCAATCTACTAAGTGTTGTTAGCATTAGTGAGGAAAAAAGCACAGTAATCTTAACAATTTAAAATTTGTATAATTGTTTGCAGAGAAGTTTTGATGCAGTCATCACTGTAGCTGCAACTTTCACTAGACTTATTGACATAAACAGAGAATACACATAGATAATACAAAATTCACCAATCTTCACTTTCTCTGCCCAGTTTGACAGTATAGCATTAGAGAATACAGGCATACTAATGGAAGCTATGAACTTTTTATTTTGGAGGAGTTAATAAATTCAAATTTGAACAGTGGGACAGATGGGGAAACTGCAAAGTTAACATAAAATTGCATATTTCAAAAGTTGTTTTCTGGCATGATAATAAAAAAAGATAAGTCTGCTAGAAACCATGCCAGAGGCAAGTGGAAATAAAATCAAGTCAGTGCCTGAAAAGCCCACCTTCTGAAGGCTATTTGCTCTGTTCCCAAGCAAGCAGCTGTAATTATCTTCTCAACTACCTACAGCACGCTGTGAAGTTTAATGAATTTCGCTGTTTGTAAAAGAGTTAACTGCTGCACAATATAAGTTAATACATTCCTTGTTAAAAATAACATAAAAAAAGAAAATCTCTTGAAACATCCCTTGACAAGTCACGGTATCTGGGAATAACCTGATATCCCTCTGGCTCACTAAGACCCCTACCAGAAGGCTCTACTTCAATATCACTGTGCATACATGGAAGCTAGCTTGATAAGCATCATACATGGAAGCTAGCTTGGTAAGCATACATAGCAGACAGATGTTTCAGCACGTCATGATATGCTAGAGCCAACTATCCCATTGCATGATAGAATCATCTCGCTTGTTATTAAAAAAATGGATTCAAAATAATGCTGCCTTGCATTTTACGTACCACCTTTCATCCAAGGATCATAAATCCATTCTTTTGTCCAAGAATCATTTTTCTAAGTTCATATCCATGAGGTGGATATCCTTCTTTATTGCAATTTTACAACCCCAAAAAGCAGAGTGACTTGTTCAAAGTTACTCAAGCAGTAAAACCAAAATCATGTTCCAAAATGCAGACCATCATCCTGTTGTCAAAATTTAGCCGGCCTTGCATGGTGGGAAACGAGACAGGCTGGCTACAACGTTTTCTAGTTCAATGGACAAAGCTTTCCCTTTAAGTATGTTACAACACTGGAGCCACCGGAGCCAAAAAAACTGACTAACATAAAATGAACCACATTCAGACTTTCACTGCCTGAGTGTTGCACAAATCCTCAGTCTCAGAAAGACGACTGGCAAATGTTCAAAGTGATGAGTAAACCAATCTCCTTCAATATGCAGTTTCTGATACAATGTCAGGGGCAAACGAAACTCTTTGCACTTAAGAGGCAGTGAGTTTGGTTTTAAATAACGTGGACTTCATTTTACCTGCCTCACATAACTGATTTAACTTTACAAGGTTAAATCAAAGAAACCTTTTCGGAAATGAGACACTATCAGAGATAGTCTCTTTTCCAGAGCAAATACCAAAAATGCATAAGAGAGCAAAGGAGGAGTTGTTAATTTTCCAGCTCCAGCCAGCTGTCAAACTCCCTTCCCCGAGGCCAGACCTCAAGCTCAATGAGTCTGAGATGGAAAACTCACAACTACCTGAGGGAAAACTCAGAGAAGCACCCAGAAAACAGAAAGGCATACTCTCCTTCCTAAGTCCACGTGTGACAACAACTCCATGAAGCTTATTAACAAAGTTTACACACCAAAACAGTTTAGCTGAGCCCAGCCACGCTGACTGTACTCTTCCCAGTGTGTTTTAGATAAATTGACCATGGACTTTTAATGGTAAATTGTCCTGAAAGATGCTGAGTGTGTATCAAACATCCAGTCTCCATACATATACTGCTCCATGAAGACTGTGGATTTAACTGCAGTGCGGACTTAACTTCACTCAAGCATTTCCAAGATGTCAGTATCAATCAAAAGGAAGATTTTTCACAATTATTTCTTTTTCCTCAAAATAATCAGCTAGACATTTTTAAACTAGAGTTACAGTTCAGCACTACAGAACCAAGGCATGGGCCTGTGTTACCAAATTGTTCATCATTTTTGTATTGTCAAGTACTTGTAGTCAAAGTAAAGCACGTTTTTTCATATCCACCCCCGGGCACTTCAAGTACATTTGATAGATTTCTCCAGCTTAAATAATCCTTAGTACACAGGGTTGTTTTTTTGAATAAAAAATTTAAGAAAATCATCATTTTTTGTGCCAACAGCAATGTTAGCTGCTCACATCTTAAAATTTTAGTATCTTACCCGTACTATGCTTCTCCTGCACCTAACCATACTCATGGTTTACAAAAGAAAACAAAACTACTACCACAAAAACTTTTTTCTTGTTTGAACATATTCTCAGTTTTCATTTTAAGGAAAACTGCTGAGTTCAGTTAGGATTTATTTCCAGGCCAATATTTAGCTGCTTTTAGCGCACTCAAGTTCCTCGTGTGAAACGCATCATTCTTCAAAACACGAGGGCTGCAGAGGTCATGCTATCTGACTACCTAGCTTTCAAGGGGCTACAGCAGGTACTGGAAGCAGCCCAGTCATCCATCAGTACACCCCACATATACTAAATTATCTTGAGAAGCAGGGCAGGTTTTTGCTGCAGCCGACTGCTTCCAGTTTGTAAGTCAACTCCTTTTGAAACAAGCTGAGGTACCGCTGGCTACACCATCTTGTGCTACAAAACACAGCCCTGCAGAGTGATTTAGTTAGTAGCTGATGAGCTGTTATAATTCAAGGTACAGTATTTCTACCGCAGAAATAGCTGTAGCACTGCTGGCACCGATGTGTCAAAAGCCCATTCTCACAGCCGCTTATTTCACCCACTGCTTCCCAAAGCTGGGAAACGGGGTACACAGCAGGAATGCAGGCAAGGGGCAAAATCTGATCTAACTAACAAATGCGATGCTTCCAAACTTCTAATGGGCAATTTATGAAATGCCTTGACATCCTATATAAGCCTAAAACATTGTTTGTTTATACCATCCATACCCACACGAGAGGTGAAAGCTACTTAAATGCCAACCAGTTCTGTGCAGACAGAACTGACTCAAGCAGATTCCAGGATGTGTCTCAATGTTGGAAACAAGAATACAAGAGGCCAGCATTTGACAGTTAACAAGCTGACACAGGAATGCATTTTTGATAGTTGCTCAACACATGATTTTTTTAAAAAAAAAATTTTTAAAATATCTAATTTTGGTCCCTGCAAGCAAGAACTCCTAAAAAAAAACCCCAAAACAAAAAAAAAAGGAACAAAGAAAACAAAACCCCACACAACACTAGTTTGCTGCTGCTTTTAAAATTACAGAAACCTGTCAATAATGTACTTTAAAAAATCACAACAGGCAAGTGCAAATAAGTTTTCAAGTGGCAATAGCAGTATGTATTGTACAGTCTTCCTCTTTGTTCCTGACTGCATGTCCTAGAAAAGAATATTAGCCTCCGTAGTCAAAAATCACATTGGTTCTGTAGCCTAAAAGACAACTAGACAAAGAAGACTCATTTCAAATTATCAGGATCTGAATACAGGCTACATAATACTGCCAATGTATTTCAAAACCAAAACATTAGGTTGAAACTAATTGTGTTATCTATTGCAATGGAAGGACTTCAGGTGTGTATACTTTTCCTTCAGTGCTTATTTTGCAGTAAATGCTCTGCCCATTCTTACATAAATTTAAACATAACACACTACAAAAAAAATCCTACTCTACATCTAGCACTTTATGATAAAGTTTTCAGCAAATTACACAATCGGGTGCTTCTTCCCACCCATCCTTGGCTTTCTAACCAGTACTCAACCTCAAAAAAACCCCACCACTAATTAGATGAAAAAACAGAATGTAATGGTAAAAAAATTACAAACCTATTAACTTTTAAATAACTCCCACATTCATTTCCCACATTACTGGGGGCACTAAAACTTGCCTGTGAAAGAATGAAGCGGGAGGAAGCTGAGGGTTACACCAGCAGACTGTAGCTGCCAGATCTAGGCTGGGTTTTTTATCCAAATGACTTGATGGAGAACACAGTGTTACTTGCTTTCTCTGAAGGACATATCGTAAATACTCTGAGTTTAACAAACCCCAAAACAAAACAAATGCCATGACAAGAGACATGTCTTGCCCTTAGCTGTGCCCATTCCCAACACCTCGAAACAGAAGCCCACTGCTCCTGCAGCCCCCTGCGACCCCATCCATGCAGCTCCCGGGGGCAGACGCCGCAGGTGCTGGCACAGCCTTGGGAATTGTATTACCCGAGAGTAGCGCAGCCCTTGTTATTTTAAAGATTAGCAGAAGGAAATAAGTTAACCTACGATGAAGTCATAATTTGCCTGTATGTGATAGTAACACAGTGATGCATTTTGTGATGACTGAAAAAAAACGTTAGGAGTTTGGGGCTGGATTTTTGTTTTGTTTTTGGTTTTTTTTTTTTTCATTCAAGGGGCCAGTAGCCAAGCGCTCCACCAGCCTGTGCCAGCCCAGGCAGGCTGCAGCCCTCCTGCATGGTTCCTAACATACCCGTCAAATAAAAGCACCAAAACAGCACAGCCACTTGCCAGATTGCCACAAGAACAAAAGTACAGCAGGTGGCCATCCACAACCCCAAATTAAATCATACGCTGCTCAGAACTTTATACCAATCCCTGTGTAGGGTTGTATCTGTTTAATGTTACTCTTCATCCTCAATTTTCAAAATGAAAAGAAAATGGTTCTTAGTGACACATGAACCATAGAAGGGGACAATGATCCAAATGGTATTACTCAGCACTCAATAAAACAGAGGAAAACGGTCCCATCTTCCCTCCCCAACCCCCCTTTCTCCACTTTTTTTCCTCTTTCAATATTTATTAAGTAAACCAGTGCTTATCTGGAATAAATCCCTAGGCTCAGTGAAACACCAGGTGGTAGACTGGTGTAGTTTTTCTAGCAACAGATGGCTCAAACATTTTATGACAAACGGACATGGGACTATTGCTAGCCAGACCATCTTTCAGTTACTTCTTTATATCTATAATAATAGCAGCACCCCCAACCCGGGAAGCCCCAATGGCCGCTCACCTGAGCCAGGGTCCCACCGCCCCAAAGCGGCGAGGGGGGAGCCAGCCGCAGCAGCCGCCGCTGTGCTGCTCCCCGTTGTCCCCCGCTCAGGCTCTGGGAGAAAAGCCAGCGCTCGCCGTTTCAGAGAAGGAACTTGGGAAACACTAGCTGTAGAGAAAAGCTACAAAGTGCAACCTATGCCTCATATGTTAAAATACAGTATTTTCAAACTACTTTTACCTGCTTGATGTCTCATCTGTCTGAATTCAAAGCAACCGTGATCAGCTACTTTTAACCTTAAATGGGAAAGGAATTTTTTGGCTTACACGCTTTGCTGTGCGCTCTAAGGGAAGATGACCTGGTTCACCTGAAGTGGTTAAAAACAGTCAGCTGTGACAATTATGCTAGTCTTAATAAACAGAAAGAGCGAGCTAACCACAAAAAAAACCCAAACACTAAATACTCACTTAGTTCAACGCGTCTCTGACTGAGGGGGACGGGGCAGCAGAGAGGCCACCCCAGCCACAGCCACACTTCCACACTCCCCTCTTCTCCCTCTGAGAGTGCTCAGACAGGGACTCGGGAAAAACATCTTCCAGTCTCATACTGGCATGACTATTTTCAAATCTGAAATAGCATTTTGAATCTATTTTGCAAAGGTTAATATTATGCTTGTAATATTTTTAGTGATACGACATCGCTGAATTGATGTGACAAAAGTCTGATATGCAAATACTAATGCCTAAAAATAATTTGAGTCCCTAGTTACAAGGTACTGTCTGGTTTGGGATTTTTTTTTCTTCATTTTTTTTCCTATTTATTTTTAAATAAAAGGCATTACCACTTGCAGAATTGAAGAGGCCATGAACTAAAAAGCCTACTACCTAAGAGGAAGAGTTAAAGGATGCAAAATCAGAGGCAGAATCTTGAACTCTTTTTACACCCCTAAAAATACATCAGGATTTTTTTTTTTTTTAAATAAGCTTACTAATCTGAGAGCAGTCAAAACTTGCTGCGCATGCAGAGGCAGTAACAATAGGTAAAATTCCATGGTATCAGAAAAAGAATGTTGTTACTAGCATTTTGTATTGGTTTTGATGTAATCAATCTGTTGCTTTCCTACTGCAACACTATTAATTTCCATTCCTCTTACTGTAGTAGCTACCTACCTCAGTAGAAGAACCATCAGCTCAGAAGGATAATTTAAAACGGTTATGTAATCTCCTTGATATTTAATGGAAATGTATAAAACATGAGTACCGTTGAAATAATGAATCACTGTACTAAACCAGATTATATTCTTCAATTCCTCACCTGTTCCAGATAAAATATTTATATACATTTCAATTGTTATTCTAGTAAGAAATTTTTATCCCAGTTTTGGTATCCACACTGCAGCATTTTTATTAATGCAGTGTAACAAAATTGAACATTATAAAGTGTTTGCTACATGTAGACGCTACCACGCTCCTGTCAGATACCCAAGCCAAGTCCAAAACAGACTGTACTTATTTCAACTCAAATAGCACTTCTCTCTCTTCCAGAAAAAGAAAAAAAAAAACAAACAAAAAACCAAAACACAAAACAGTGAATGCCCAGTTGTTTTTTCTTGTTAAGAAATTAATGTCTCCATGTTGCATGAGTACATCTAGGATTGTTACTTATACAGTAACTTCTGGTAACTGGGAGAAACTGTACAGGAGAGTTTATAAAACAAGGGCTGCAGAGGGGAGTGTGGGAACAAAAAGGCCTTATTTCTGCTGTCCCAACTAGGAACCCATGTAGAAGACCCAGTCTTTCCTCTACAACCCTCAGTCTGGGAGAGTCAGGTAAGGAGGACCTAAGACCAAGGAAAAGAAGATGCTTAGAGGGCACACTGCCTTTGTGAACTTTTAAGGCTCACCCTGGTAATGCTGAGGTCGTAAGAGGGAGGGGAGAGACAGCTGCTCACAGCTATGAGAAGTAACAAGCTCATCCCAGTTTCACTGCTTTCACATACTTGACGAAAAACAGAGCAGTACCACCTCTACGAGGCTAATAGCAACGCTTAACCACAATGTATTTACAGACTCACCAGAGCCAGCCTGTAGCTGTTAACAAGCCTTAGCTGCAGGGGTGAACAACGCAATTCTTGCATTTCTTAGGCTGTAGCAAGGGTAATTTTTCCCCGAGCTAATGATAGCAAGGCAAAACTCCAGTGGAAATGGCACAAGTGTTCATTCAATGTAGGTTGGTCCTGTATCAAAGTGGGGTGGTCTTGCAGTTTGTTAGCTACAGTTAGTCTTCCTGGCCAAAGAGAAAAAATAATTATCCCTTTTTCTCCCTGCGATCAGCCATCCTACCTATTATGTGGTATTTAACGTGGTGTTAAACATGTTACACTGCAATGTAGTTTTCCAGGGAAAACAAATACTTTGAGGAGTGAAGGATTCAGATTGCAGCAAACAGAGTAAGCAAACATTGTGTTTGCACACCTGTGCAGATTCAGCCCAACATTGCCTTTTATCATTTGCCACTGTAAGGCTAGACATGCACTAGTTCGACAAAAACAGGAGGACACTTGCTTACAAGACACAGGGCTTAAAGCCGCTTGCTTAGACTGTACCTTGAGGTGCACACAAATACCTTTCTTTGATCCTGAAGAGAATAATTTTTTAACTGTATTCTGCAGATATGCTTTAATAAGTTGTACAAACGCCCAGAGACATTACAGCAAAGCACTTTCATGCACAAAGATACAAGGAAGAAAGTGAGAAATATGGTAGTACCTTCAACCATATTTAGTACAGCCAGGAAAAAAGCAAGGGACTGTCTCACATAGTCTCTACCCTTGTCAAGTGACTCGTATCCCTGCACCTCTCGGAGGGGTATGTGTGTAGCTAATTACGTAGGGGCTCACTCCAAAGCGGGGTCTGGGGCACAGCTGCAGTCTGACGGCGCTTACAAGGAAACAGAGTTGGGAGGCCAGCTTTCAGTTTTCAGCCTCAGGTCAAGCTCATCAGTCACTCACTGCATTTAAATCATTAAGTGCATGTCAGATCAGATCAGCCACCTGTCCTTGAGGGCTGGATACACAAATATACTCCGACTTTTTTCCTTTTAACCCTTGTTTTTTAAGTACCAAAAAATGGAGGAGGAACAGACATAAAAATCTAGGAGTAAGCCCCTACTTTGACATCAGTCCATAAAAAAGGATTCAATACCAATAGCCAATTATATTCCAGACACACAGGAGCTTACCTTGGAGACAATGCTGAAAGGCAGGATGGCATAATCCTTGACTCAGAAAAGAGAGGGGAATGGATAACATAAAACCCACCAACTTCACAGACTAAGAGCTTTCATACCTGTTAACATTTAAGGAAACAAATTCTCTAGCCATAGAGGCAGAAACAAGCTTATAAAGGATTAAAGATGTATTGAATATTTTAGAGCAGTTTGTTTGGAAGGGACCCACAATGATCATCTAGTTCCAACTGCCTCCTTTAGAGCTACTACTGTCTCTTCCTGAAATGGGGATGAAAAGCACTTAAACATCCAAGATGCAAAAATCTCAAAACAGTAAATTGACAATTTATTCTCTGAAATTCTTTCTTTAAGGATTAAGTAATTTCATTTTAGAAATTGTACTTTTAGGAAAAAAAATGTTTGTAAACAGTTAACAATTATCTTGTTTACTGATCCTGCTCTCTCTTGGGTTTTGTTTTTGTTTTTTTGTTTGGTTTTTGTTTTTTCTTTTTTTTTGCTTAACTTCTTTCAATTTTACCATCATGCCTCCTACCCAGCATTATAAACATGCCACTCTGGCCTTACTCAATAATGAGAGCATTTACAAGTGTATATGCTTCTATCCTGCTACCCTCTTTTCCTAAGAAAAGGACAAAGACAATATTTACAAATATCTGGACTTTTGAACAAAAACAAACAAGGGAACAGCAGTGCTCCAGACTAGCTGTGTGAGCAAACAAGTAGTTTGTCACTGAGAGCATTTCTATTTGTAAAAGCATTGTTTTCCAAACCAGTTCTTGTTGGCTCTGCTCTTTTGACATTAGTGAAGTCGAAAGAAAACAAAAACCCCTCTCCTGTTCACAGTCAACTAAGCTCTTCCCCCCCCAAAAAAAACAAAAACAAAAAAAATGACTTGAAGTGACATACATACACACACTTCAGAGCGAGATTGGCACAGTCTCCTGGCCTCAAAAAACAAGTTTTTGTTATATATGCCTTGGCACAGACAGCTTAATATAGTCATATAAAAAGATGTCTTCAAAACCCCTTCATCAACAAGGTAGCTGTACAGAACCATAGAAAAACTCTGGTCAGATGGGATCTCCAGAGTCCCCCTTAACTTCCCATCTAGTTCCAACACCTGTTTAAAGCTGGGCTAACTCCAAAATTCCGTAATGAAACCCAGAGTTGCCCAGTTGAGTTTTGAGCATACCTGAGGATGGAGACTCGCCAAAAGTGGCTACCAGCCTCTCCAGGGAAACTGTTCCTGCTATCCCCTCTCGCCATGAACATTTTTTCCTTTGCAACCAGTCAGAATTACAACAAAATCATTACTCCCATTGTTCCCATTACTACATCAAGGTTTTGCTGCCAGACCTTGTCCTCCTGTCCTATCACTGGGCCCCTTTGAGGAAATTTGGGTTCCATTTTATCTGTAGCTACAAATTAGGCACTTGAAGACAGCAATGACATCTCATCTCTAGCCTTCCAGTCACCTCAGCAGCCATTTGATAGATTCCCTCCAGCTTGTTGATACCCATTTTGTCTCCAGGAGTCCAAAACCGGGCACAGTTTTCCAGCTCCATTCTCCCAAACAGTCAGCAAGAATAATCGCTTCCATCAGTTTGCTAGCTACACTCTTGCTAATACAGCTGAACCATTGGCCTTTATTGTTGCAAGGGCACGCTGCTGACTCAACCTGGTGTCCACCGGGTTTATTTTCTTTAAAAAAAAAAAAAAAACCCACAAACAAACCACTCTCCCACCCCCCAAGCTGTTCCCTAGACAATCAGTTCCCAGTACACGCTGTTACATGGGGCTGTTCTACTCAAGGTACACGTGTCTTCACTGAACCTCAGGAGGTTCTGTTGGTCCATTCCTCCAGTGTGCCGAGGTCCCACTTAATCACAGGCTGCTGTGCCATCAAACACTCTCCTCCCTTTGGTGTCATCTGCAAACCTGGTGAGGATGCTCTTCATCCCATCATTCACATCAATGAAAAAAACATTAAGCAGTATCAACACCCAAGAAGCCCCACTGATACATGAATTATGACCATGCACCTTCAAAGAACCACTTAAGAGTGACCAGGCTGTCACTATTAATTAAAAAAACTAGCAAACAGAGTAAGATTTATAGTATGCAGTTTATCTTTGCCTAAGCGCACAGAGTTGGAAGGTCTGACACTGTTACAAGTACGAAAGGTTAAGACTAGCTGACTGTTACATTAAATTCTCCATGTAAAAAACAAGTAGCAAATAGCCAGAGATAAAGTGCTCGATACCATGAATTCAAAATTAATAATCTTATAATCAACTTACATTTATTATCTGTATAACTAAAAATTGTGGGTTGGTGCAGTAGGAATATCAGTATACAGGCAAGGCTGCCCTGTTACAACTGTAACACGGGAATGGCGCACATGGACCACATGGTCCTAAAACAACAACAGAGGAGAAAAAAGCTTCATCCATATCTAACTGAAAGTACAGTCATAGACCTAGATAAACTGCTTAACACTGAAATACCAAATCTATGGAGAAGGGGTACAGTTTTGACCCACGTTTGAGTTCTCTAACATAACAATAATAAAAGTCAACCAAGGATGAGGAGGAGACTAAGAGTGATGTGACTTCACAGCTCACTTTGCCACACTGAGACACTGAGCAACAGCAGCAGTGCAGAGCAGGACTCCACAGTCCTCGAACTGCATGAACGTATTGAAACACAGCATCCCCATCTTACAAGGATTACCATGTGAAGAAAAGACAGCAAACTGACTTAAAACAGCGAGAAGAAACAGAAGATGTTAAGACCCAGCAGCCACAGGGGCGCATGATTGCACAGACCAGCAACAGCGCAAGTTTCTTTGCTCTTCTAGATATGTCTACTTACAGCTTTTGCATAAATTTAACTACCAGTTTAACAAGATGCACAAGATTAACATGATAACAAATTCTAGCCAAGCAACCTGCAGTAAAAAGACAGTAGCTTTTTCTTAGCATGAAGCACATACAAGATCCTTCAATACACATCAGCAAAGACAAAGAAATTTCTCCTGTGATTTTTTTTTTCTTTTAAAATAAGAATAAACAATACAATCCAGAGTCTTAAAATCACGACTGGATTCAGCTGCAAGCTCTGGCACACAGACATGTAAAAAAACCACAATAACTTAATGTTGCTGGATTGAGCATTGCAGTGGGACTCTACTAAGCTAGGTTGATTTCCTAGCTCTGTCACCAGCTTCCTATGGGACCTTTGTCACTTCTCCTAACTCCGTGATTCTCCTAAACCACTACACAAAACTGATGATACTTTTCTTCCTCAAAGAGCAGATTAATTTCATTAATATTTGTTAGATGCTGATTATACAAAATGCAATTAAGTACATAAGTACAGTTTTCTTTCTCAAGGTCTGACTTAATTCTATCAGTACCCTCATTTTTAAAACTTACGCTGGCTTCAAAGACAAACTCTCCATGGAAGATGCTTCCAAGAAGCCTACCAGACAAAGCAACAGCCAGGCACCTAGGCAGAACACTGGTGATTTCACAGTCTAGAGCATTTGTGTTGATCCCAAATCACCTATAGTTGGGTCACTTACAGCTAAAAACCCTTTAGAGGGCACAGCTGCACTTTTCCTCATGTCCCATCGTGACAGCAGAAACCCCGTTTCCTTTTCTTGTCCATCCTAGAAGCTAAGCTTTCCAAGATACAGTAAGAAACTCCACATGGAGAGCCAATATTTATTGAGCCACCTCACTTTAGGGGTCCAGGTGTTCTCAGACCACCTAAACAGGTCATTACTTAATAAAAATTCTGCAATTTTCCATAGAAAAAAAAGCAAGCCCTAGTGGAAGCAGGGGGACTAACAGCTTATTTCCATGCTAAAGCTTGATGCAGCTTTCTGCTGCCTTGTTTTGCACGAGTGATTACAACAAATTTATCAGACAACTTCACTTTTTTGTTTCTTTAAATAATGCATCCTAAAATTACCTGTATTGACCAAGGAAATATAAAATGAGTTACATAAAAAAGTTAATATCAAAATGAATTATCAGAATAAAGCTTAAGCTGCTGCAAACACATGCCTTAATCAAGGACTCCTGGGGGTAATTCAGATTTCAGCCCCACCATATGCAAATTACCAACAGTCCTATCATTTTAAGTTTTACATTTTCCTTCAGTACTAATGGGTTACTGCAATTTTTGTTTTTCCAACTGACACAGAAACTTCTGGAAATCACAAAAAACTATCGTCAAAAACCTTATCAATTA
>SAYO01030019.1:98709-120964 GCA_004023745.1 Recurvirostra avosetta | reverse complement strand
TGCTTTTTTTTTTTTTTCTCAATTTTGAAGTGCTCAATAATGGACTTCCTGTAATACGAAGCACCACATGGCTAATTAATTTCAGCAAAACAAGGGGGACAATTCATGTCTACAAAAAAAAAAACGTTAGTGCGTCGTTTGCTCATTCCTGTTACATGAGAGTGGAGAAAACACATATAATTTTCCTAATGTGGCTCATTACCGTGGAGGGAGGCTACACCTCTGAGCTGAAGACATAACTGAGGGAGGGTCCGTGACGGGAGAGACTGCCTGTTAGGAGACCAGCTGAGACGGTTGGAAAAACGCTTTGAGCCATATTCAACTCAAGTTACAGCAAAGCTTTCGCTACCTCCCGCCAGAGTGCAAACCCCCCTCGTGACTGCTTCGGCTATTCCCTCCAGTGCAAACACCACACCTGTATCCCATGGTTTCCACACGACAAAACACATCTCAACTTTGCACACCAAAGGCTCCGTCTTCCTCAACCCGCTCAGCCCAGGTACCTGCGTATACCCGACACGCTGGGCTTGGCAGCTGCTGTACAGCTTGTGTTTTGGGTTTTTGGCTTTAGAACAGCAGTTATTTGCAGCACTTGACAGGTGCAAAGCTAAGAAACCTCCTTGTTTAGTCCCAGTCTGTAGATAGTTAACCCTCGCTGTTTAAACTTTAACTCGTGAAAAGCGAGACAGATTTTCTTTCATTGTTCGAGCTCAGTGAGCCTTCCACACCAGTGTGCAACTGAAGCAGAAAAAGACCAAAACATATTAAATGTTGTCCTTACAACTACTGAGATAAGTGTATCAAGTTAGTAGTTAATTTTTCTGATTAAAACCTATGCCGTACCTGTCAGTTCCGTTTGCAAAGTGGCAGCAATGACACTGGGAGCATTTCTCAAGTTCAAACTTAAAATAACATTTTGATTTAAAGTGGTCAGGGTAAAACTAGAACCCATTACGCTTTCTTTAACCATTTTATAATCTACAAGGACCACAAAAAATAGCTCTGCAGGTGTACTTCAAGTCACTGTGGCTATAGCTGTTCCTGAGCAATGTGAGTTAGCTGGCCTTTTAATTAGTCAAAACCAAGACAACATTTAAAAATGCAATCTATTGAGCTTTAACTATTGCACTCAGTTATGAAACTCTGCTCCAGAAGGCACAGAGTTACTTCCTCAAGAAACCATTAACATTTGGTAAACAAAGCATATCTGGTAACTCTACAACCATCTGCAGGAAAACACACAACCCTGACCACCTCCCTCCACCACCTGTCAAGCGGTTGGGTTCACAGCTTGCTGGGGCAGAGGCGGTGGCCGGAGGGGCTCTGACATCTCCCCACCTCTTAGCCTCACCTCTGCTGAAAGCCGGTACCAGGCAGAGGGACAGAGGCTTCACACCTAACTGCTTCCCGCTCCCGGGCGCACCTCCTGCCATCCACCTAAATAAGCTCCAAGGTGACCACGTTAGATAAGCCTATGCCAACCGTTAGCAAACCAGTTGCAGAAGATTTATTCGTTTCTGTAATTTCCCCTTCAGGTCAGTTTTTTGAGCTTGACTCATTTAAGACTAGTTCTGTTTTGTTTCCCTTTATCAAAATCACTGAACACGCAGTGCTACATACTTCAACATTTTTCCCTGTAGAATGTAATTGTTTTATTAATTGTCATTTTAAAAGAATTTTAGGATTGCCAAACTAAAGTCAACTGCTACACTTCTTAGATTGCTTGCAAAAACTCCACTCTAACAGTTGGCCAATACCTTATTTTTCAGCTCAAAACCCCTCCCGTCCAGCAGGCTGAAATTTCCAAAGTATCTAATTAGTTCTGTAAACTTCAGCATCAAATCATAACTCTCCAGAAACCAATCTCTCTTCCAAGAATAAGATTGAAAATCCAGTACAATGAAATACAGTGTTTTGCCAAAGATTTTTAAAAAGTTAGGATGACTTTTTTTAACAGCCAGATTTCAAAACGGGCAACAGAATAGATTTTCATGACACACACGCTTTCTGCCAACAAAATGAAAAAAAAAGCTCCTATTTAGCCAACTTACAAGCCTCTGAAAAACTGCAGGTGCATTAGGTCGGCAGAAGGCACTGATTGTAACCACGTCCTTCAGAGACACTGACTGCACCATGCATGTCCAGAGAAGATGACCTTCCCTCCAACCACAATGCCAGGATGCAGCAGGCTGCATCCCAACTACCCAAACAGAGAGCAGGGAGCCTCTGCCTCCTCTGCTTTCAGTGAATCAAGACTGTCCAAGCAAGAGATGAATTGCACAACATCAGCGCAGAATAGAGGTGAACCAGAGATGGACATTGAGCGAAACAGCAACTGGCTTAGCAGCCTGGGAAAGAGGTTATAGTGACGCACAGAGTGCAGTGTCATGTCACAGATTGCTGTTGGTTTGTTTTCTAACCTAGAAAATAATTCCCCTAAAACTGTGGTCAAAACACGTTACTTAGGTTGCAAAGTCAAACACTCAAAATGTAAAAATGCCAGAGGTGATGTTGCCCCTACACATCAGCACTTCCCCGTTACAGGCTGCTGACAGTGCACGTCTAACACAATTATACAGGCTCATACATTTCCCCAGGACTCCCATCACATCCAGTGCTGGATGGGATGGGTTTCCCCTGTTTGTGTAATGAGAGCAACTGTAATTCCTAGGGCCTTTATAACACTCATGGCAGAAGCTGGGTATTACACGATTTAGTGAACTCCGGAAAGAGAAAACATGGTCTCCCAGTGAAGATACCTGATTACCCTCAAAAAAACATCCCCAACAACAACAAAAAAGCCCAACCTCAAACCACGAACCCACCCACAACCCACTTTTGAAGGATGTGTCTGTTCCAGAATTAATTTCTACTTCTAAATTGTCTCTGTCTTTCTTTGGGCACACCCTACCCTCATGGTGCCTGCCAGATGCGCAGAAGCAGCTGTCACCAACAGGTGCTGGGCATGGAAGGTACCCAGCCACAGCTAAAGGTTCAGAAGCATCAGCCTTTGAGAGCCACATGTTAGATGACCAAACTTGGGGATACATTTGACCCTGGTACCACTCGCTAAGTCCCAAGTGCACTAAGAAAAAAGGAATACCATGAAGCTCTGACCACAAAGAACACTGTGAAAATAAATTAATCCATTTGTGTAAAGCACTTGCATAACACAGTGATGGGAAGCACAGAAAAACCATAAGGAAATTAAAAATCCTGCCCTCTGACAGAAGTTTGCAAGTTTTAAAAAGTATTAAATACCAGTAAATGGCACCTCAGAACATGCAATGAAATTGTGTCACATCACTGAATAGGGCAGTAAGCTTCCAGAAAACCCAGCATGTAATCATTAAATAAGAACGGTCATCACATTAAAAAAAAATAAAAAATAAAAAATAGGCTGCATAGCTGTTTTTCATTTTGATCTTCACTTCGGACCATTTGATTTTGCGAATTCAGTAATACTCGTTATAGCTATACACGCAGAGCCATGAGCGTGATACAACAGTGATACAGAGTGAAGGCTGTTCAGAGATGGTTACCGACCAAAGCCTTAGGTTTTAAATTAAAAGACAAGTAGAACTTGAGTTATGAAGCCTACCAAGCGACCTTAGTCCTTCACTCTACAAAGTTGCCTTCCCTTTATTTTATCGGGTTGTATGGAAGACTAAAGAATTGCTTGAAAGAATTGAAGCAAACTTTAAGAAAATTTAATATGGATTTTTGGCTGCTAATTCTGCTGTAGGTGCAATAATATCCAGTATAGAAGCAGTGACATCTTAAACCATCAGAGATGTTTTTGATGTGCTAGGGGATAACAATTTGACTGAAGCCATCAGTTCAACAGCCTCAAGGCAAAATAGCCGTGTTACAGTAAAACTCTTCAAGAACAAAACAAAATTACTTTGGTTTGGTTTTTTCTTTCCCCCTCAGTCAGTCTGTACCTAACAAAGCAGCCATTAACATTCCTTTTTCAAATTCACTCTCCTGTTTTTCTGTACTTTTACATGCTGGCTTTTGTATTGCTTAAATAGCTCTCCTATGACATAACAGAAGGCATGAAATAGAAATAGAAAAGAAAAATTTTTATTAAAATGTTTATCTACACTTGACTTTTTTTTAATTTGTTAAATATATAGCTAGACATCATTTACTGGTAAAAACTTGCCTCTGAACAGATTTTGTGGGAACAGTTACAAGAAAAATCACCTACTCCCAATTAGAGGCATTTGTGATTACACACTTAAATAAAAAAAAAAATCTTTTACCGATATATCAAGGTTAGGCATCGGTTCTTATTCTGATATCCATCATGTGTTTGAATGAAGAAAATGATCCTCAAAGAACTGCGTAGACATTTATAGGTCTACCATATTCCATGTAAAGCAGAAGTCTGCCCTTCTAGGCCCACCACATATGAAAAAATTTGCCAAAAAATGTTACCGTTTCTACCAAAAGGAAGTGAAGTTTTGAAAGATAATCTGATACTTTCCTAAATAATTAGTGCCACAGAAGATACTATCACAATCTCTTTAGCATTTCTTTTAAAATACATGTTTCATAGCTGCTTTTTACATAAAATAAAGAACTTTGCAGACACTAGAGACCCGACATCTCCCACATAAATCTGTTCCCTGGCACGAGCTAAACACTGATAAACCAGAGTGCTTGCTTCACCTTCTACAAATCAGAAATAATTTCTGCTTTTAATCTGACAAGACAGTTTAGACTGGTTTTGCCAATGTTTCTGAATTACTAAGACCAATGGGAACTTAAGAGTTAAGGAGCAGACGATTTGTTAAGTTAGCACCTTTTGAGGAAATTTTACCTTGAGATCAGAGTTAAGTTCCAAACTCTGGAAACAAAATTGTTAAATACATCAGCGATTTACACCCTTAGATCACTTTACATCAGGAAGTAAGCTTGTAGCAAACTTAGCAGGCCTCTCTAAAAATGACTGAATGGGGATTTTTCAATGTCTTTCTTCCAGTCTTTACTAAGAAACATCTGTAAGCTATTTGGGATTCCTTTTCAAAGTGAGCAAACAGGATGGAGGCAGTTCAAAGCCAAGAAATGTCATTAGTGGTTTTCAAACATTAATAATATCAAAGATTAGATCAACACAGAGTAACAACTTTGATTCAGCATTAGGCCACAGTTGTAGTACTTTCCAGTGGACTTTGTATACACCTTATCAGTATTCCCTCCCCTCCATATTTTGAATATATTTTCAACTGAGAGTTAAGCAAGGATGCAATTTTTATAATGCCGCCCAATGTGGTAACCCCTAACAACAGAAATCATCCATATGTTTATGGGAAAATATTTTGAGTATTAAACTAACCTGTAATTTATGACTCATGCATGACTTCCTCTGGAAATTGCCATAAAGTGATAAATGTAACCACTGACAAAGCTACCCATGCTTCCTACTGCTGTGGCTCCGATCACCCCGATACCTCGTTTTGTAAGGCCACCAGGTAAGTCTGTTAGGCAAAATGGGAAGTTACTTTAATTGTCTCTTCACTAAAGACTCATTACAGCAGGGGAAGACCACATTCAAGATAATCCATTATGTTTCATTCTGGCTACAGAGTTACAATCCCATAACTCCCCCGGAATAAAGCTCACTCCAGATCCATAAGGAAGCAGGAGCAAGGGACAGACACGACCACTTTGCTTAAGAATTTATTTCCTTGATCCTTCCCAATGGTACCACTTTTGATAAAGAAAGTAACATTTTGCTCTGAAAGGGACATCCAACAACATCCTCAGGTGGTATAAAGCTAGCACATAATCAGGAACCTTGAGATCTATATACAGACACACGAGTAAATACATATTTAGTATATTACATATATCTAAAAAACATTTTTTAAGTAATATACAAAGCTCCAGCACTTGGTGTAGCAGTATTTATTCTGATTGCCATATTACAGGTCCAGAAGAAGGAGTGATCGGTTTGTTGTTTGGTTTTTTGTTTGATTTTGGTTATGTTATCAGCTGCTAAATGCTGTATGTCTCTGCCGACAGCTACGGACATACAAATGCACAGATCATCACAACCAGCCTGTGCTTATGTGCAGAGTAAAACAATAAATAAACGAGATTACTTAAACTACATGAGGAACTATCATTTTCTGGATGTGCAATAGCAATAGGAAATTTGGATAATCCACAAAGTCCAGTGCTACCTAGAATTGTGCTATAGGTGACTGTCGTGGATCATGACGAAGAAGGACTATTTGTGTTAGCCACTGCCTGGCTCTGGGGGATTGCTCAGAACATAACTAACTCAGATAAGAAAAATAGGCAAGAGACCTTAGGAATAACTGATAAAGGTCCCCACTTATATGTTCCAGTTGTACTTATTTAATTTCTTGACCTGCATGGATGCTAACAGAAAAAATAATTTAACCTAATTATATCAACCATCAAAAACTATGAAGAAACATGTTTGGTTTAAGTTACTTTTAACGAAACATTTAAACAGTTTCAGGAATTTAATTAAAGGACTTTGTTTAAACACAGTAGAGAAAGCAATGGTCCTATGATATTTTTGAGTATTCTCTTGTTTCCATCTAAGATACAAATTCCCTACAATCCAGATTTAACCTAAGCCTTCCTAATACTCAGGTATTCATCTTGGAAAGCCTTGGGAATCCTAGGAAACAAAGTACTAGAAACAACGTTAGGGTATTTAATAATGCGTATCATCTAAGTACGTCTCTCTTTGAACTTCATATTCTCAGTTCTCAGCGCTCCTTTCAATCATAAGGACAGGTTATACAGGATGATAGAGAGCATGGCCTTGTAAATAGCTCAGTAAGAGGGCCAGAAGCAGCAGTGGAGCTGTTCATCTGTGGGCATGGAGAGCTGTTTTACTGAAGATAGCTGCTTTATTTCAATAGCTGTGTCCAAGTTCCTGAACAGTTACTATGATGTACAAACACAAGCACGCTCATCTTCACTGTTGCTGTAACTCAAGTTCGCCAGCCCCAGTTAACACTTTTTTTTTTTCCCCCCACCTGCACGGACATCCTGGAAAACAGCTCCACTGATGTTGATTTGAACCAGAGCTTACAAAAATGGTATAGATGCTTAAACCCATGCCTAAGCAGGAGAGGAGATACCACCTAGTGACCCACACATCAGCACGGGACCTCATAGAAGTCCCAGAGGTGCCTTTAATGCTATGGAAGTTTTCAGCAGACACAATATTTCGAGTTAAAATAAGCAACTAAACTTCCTAATTCCAACAAAAACAAAGCCAAAATTTACTTCTTTTCCCTGGGGTTCTAAGTGTTACATGGAGAAGATGGAAAAAGAAGTTTAACACCACATGCCTCAGAAGCAAACCCAATGGGATTTGATTGAAGGCATTATTCATTACTCCCAAACAAAAATAAAAAGTTTTGCTTGTTAACATTTTTCAAAAGAATGAAAAAATACCAGATTGTTATTCTATCTCATGGCAGTAGCAGTAGCCTGTCATTAAAGGTAAGCAGGAGGATGGGGAGACAGAATGTAACCTTCCACTGACTCTTCAAAAAGTTGCAAGCGATGTACAGAGCTCTGATCTCAGCAGTGTGTTTGCAAGAGACATGCCTTCAAGTCAGTGCTCTCTTATCTCACCTCAAGTCCAGGAACCTGGTGCATCAATCACAGCAAATTTCAAAAATGGAGATATTGAACAAATAACAACAAGGTTCCTGAATAGGTGACTGCAGTGAATTAATTGATTTCTATCTGATGACTTTTTTCTACCTCAGCAGCAGCCTATATTATACAAAATGTCTATTTAATTCACGAAATGCATATTTAAAAGTTAAACATGCAAGTTTCAAATGTGATAATGGAAAATAAAATAACATTAAAACATACACATTCTTAGTCAAATAACTTTTTACTGCAGTCTGTTGCTCAGTTTTGTCATAAAAATGTTACAACTGGTACAATTAGTGAATGAATGGGGGCTGCTCAGGTGTGGAAGCTTCAAAAGGGACAGCAGAAGGAGGACACAAGAAGGCACGTGTTGACAGCACATGAATTAGCAGGTGACCCAGCTCACAGCACCTCTGTACGCAGCTTCTCAGGACACCATGGCAGGAAAACAAGTGGCAGCCTAGAGTAAGGTATAATCTACACCCACACCAAAACAAAAATTCAAGCCACTAACAGACAATGGCAAGAAAACGAAGCAAATCACTGAAGCTTTAAGATACACCAGGTAAGTAGACAGAAGTAGACTGAGCAAACCCTAACACTTGCAGGCATAGCACAGGGGAAAAAAAAAAAAAAAAACACAAAGATCCTCACCTGTTAGGGACTCTACAGAATGCAAAAGGCACATCAAAAGGCAGTCTAAGAATGAAGGACATGTTCGTCTTGTCATTCCATGAATACTACCACTGCAACACGTATGTCACAGCACCTGACTGCTGGACGCAACACGTGGACATGTCTTATTGCTTATGAGTATGCAGCTATGAAACTGTATGAGTTTTTTCAAAATATAATCACTTTCCCCATGAGGTCTTTCATCAAGTTTTGCTGCACTGCTGCTACAATACCACACGATTAATTCCTGCAGAGGGTTCAGTGTATTAGTTAAAGATAAAGTGGAATTTCTCATCTAGTAAAAGGCTCTGCAAATATCCTCAACTTGGATTTCAGGTTCCAATTCACAAGCAAACCGCCCTATCTCTTAAGAGAGAAACATGCTACAGCTCTAACAGATTGGCTTGTGATATTGACTAGCCATGCCCCTCTTCTGTGTGCATTCACATATCAATCTATATTTTTTCCTTTTACAAACATGTCTGCAATTCTTACATATACAGACTCCAGTCCATGGATAAGTTGAGGGTTTTAACATCTTAAGGCAGCACGCATATTCCCACAGTGCAAAGTGAACAAACATAGTCTTTAAAAGGAAAAACAAGCACTATACTGTCTATTCTCACAGAAAAATGGAACCTGAATCCTTGTGTGGTTGAATAAAGAAGGCTTACAAGTTGGGTCAATGGCTCAGTGTGTCCACATCATTGCAATAGATAAGATTCCTTAGTTAAAAAAAAAAGTCAACCAAAGGAAAACAACAAATTTACTGTGGGTCAGTAACACAATATCCTATTGTGTAACTTCAGATCTCAATGCTGAGAAAAAGGTAACCTCATTAAAACATACCAGAAGCTCCTCATTATCGTTCAAGTCAGGCAAAGTAGGAAAAAAATTGTCATATTGAGAAGGTTTGTCTCTCCCATGTTAAAATTAGAGAGGAAAAATACAGAGAAAAGCATTAGAAATCAGCAACTGGAGAAATAAACAAAACCCCTGCACACTGCTGTAATGATTTCCAAATTCTATTTCAAACATCTGGATAGCCCAAATCCTCATGACAGTCGTGAAAGGTTAACAAAAGAGCACCGAAGCTGTTCTGCTTCAACAGCTTGTCCCTATCGGGGAAGATAAAGGCAGGAAAGGAACATGTAACATCAGCATCCACGAAAGCTACTTGAAGCATGCTTTGAGAAGACAAAGTGAAGCTGCACCCTCTATCCTGCCACTTGCCATCTGCTCCTGAAGCCACAAGGCAACGCTGCATCTTTGGCAGGGGGTGAAGCTGGTGGCAGCTGTGCCACCAGGACATTTCCAGCCGGGACCAGGCAAAAGAGAAGAGAAATGGGGCAACTTGATCTGTTTTCCACTCTTCACATGGAAATATTGCACCAAGCAATGGACTCCAGCTGGAAACCTCATTATGTAAGTAATATAATTGAGGATGTTAGAGGAAGTCAGTTACAGCCCATCTACTCCATAAAAACATACTCCCTGACAATTTTCTTAGAATGTGACAATGTCATCTTAGCATGTGGTTTCTGAGCAATAGGCACAAGAAATTCAAGCAAGGCACACTGCATCTCAACCACAGCATCAGTAAAGAATGACAACAACAGAGTGAGCAATACCTGGCTTATTCTAATTAAATGTCCTTCCTCCAATAATCATAAAATGTTGAGCAGCATTTCACAACAGCTTAACTCAAAAATTTTGCAACACACATACTTAACTGGTATCTTTTGTGAAACAGAAATGGAAACCACAAACTAAAGAGCGTGCACTGCTTGCTGTAAAAACTATGAACTGTTGACTTAAAAAACATGTTGCTCAAGAGATATTTTCACACTGATTTAATTCATATTATGCCATTAACACTGAAAACCAATATATTTCAAATATGAAGCAAATAATCCTCTTCCTCCTGAGCCTGTCAGTGGAACACAAAGGAATAAGGCCAGTAAGAACTGAGCTGCCATTTCAATTTCTATGTTATAAAAAAAATGAGACTTCTTAACATCATTAGACAAGAGACTGACAAATTTGGGGGTTTCTTTCTTAATGTCTACAATAGGCCAGGGCCGCTAGCAGTGTCATCTTCTAGTCCTCTGGATCCTTAAGAGATCTGTATCTAAGTTACGTTGGGGAGCTGCTACCTTCATGACTGCACACTATTTCCGTAGTAAATACGAGGAATCTTTCCCCATTGCAACAAAGTTTAGAAATGATGTTGATTTTTCCCCTCAGCCCCTCAATCCAAGCTCCATTTCAAGGGATGCTCATGAATTACCAAACACCGTAACAAAACCAAGCACTCCACACCACCACCTGCGAGGTGAATCGGGCTTGTCTTCAACGGCTGCCCATACACATACTGAACCATAGAAGGAAGGTAAAAACAAAGCCTGTGCAAAAGCACTTATGAACCCCTTTTCTAGAATGTTTGAGTATAGGTATGTTACATGCACGTACACACACACAAATTCACAGGCCGCAAATGAAATCACATGCAACAGCACCAAACTTTACACGTATAGAAATAACATAACCATAGCTTCCACTTCCCAGGTAAAGATTTAGCAATTATAGTTTGCATTTCACAAATCCTTAAATTTTATGGTCTCTATCTTCAAAGAGCTTCCTGTATCAAATGTCTTTGCTGGTTAAGCCCAACACAGTTCATGTAACTAAGCTAACAAATGTGTCCAACACCAGCTAAACAAGAGACCTCCTACTAACAGCAAGAAATAAAATACAAAACCAGGAAATCTCAGGAAGTATAATTTCAAGTTCAGATAGTAAAGCTCAAAGTGGCAGCACCTGAAACTAAGGATAACTTGAAGTAAAAATCCCATTTTCTGCTGCTGTCCTTGTATAAGAAGTTATACTTCCTGGATTCAGGTTTCAAGTTAAACATGGTATTTGTTTTCTGGAATGATGTGAAAGAGAAGTTTTCATTGTACTTGGGAAACATCCATGGGTGAATCTTTTCTGACTCTAAATGTGACTCTCCTTCAGTTTTTTGAGTTACAGGTATCATAATCAACACCTTCACAGACAAAAATATGCAATATATTTGATGCCTGGTATAAGGTAACTGCATGCAAGCCAGAAGTCTATCACAGAAACAGGCTACTTTAAGGGTATTCTTTTCATGAAAAACCCCACAAGCAAAGACAAAATAAAAACTGGAGGCATATTTAATTTTTATGAGAAAAATCCATGCTACCCACTATGATAAGAGGTATTCATAAATTGCTTCTATAATGTTTTACTATATTTTAGATAATTTTATTTGACATTGTCCTTTTGTAAAAAATGAGCCTCTACATCTTCAGTAGTAAATTTCCCTTGAAATCATGCTAATAAACTACAGTACACCCAAGAAAAACAAAAGGCTTTTTCCTATTTGGAGCAAATGTGTATACAGTTTGTCTGTTAGTATTTACATTATGTTGGTAGCTGGAGGCACTAACGAAGGTCAGTTTCCATTGTGCTGTGGGCTGTAAAACCAATACACGAAAAAGTTGATTATTTATCCTTATCAGACGTTATCTCTTAGGAAAGTTTCAAATTCAAACACATACTTGGAGTAAAACGATTCTGTGGTCAACTGTTTCCTGCTGTTGGCCTGTGCTTCTGCTGTTTCTTCACAAAAATTAAAAAAAAGTTTACAATCAGAGGAAATGTTGGCTAAAAAGTTAAATTCAAAAGAAACAGTTGTCCATGTTCTTGTCCTTCACTTAAGAGCTGTACATCGAGGGTCAAGATAGCAGCTGAGGTATTCAATACCAAATGTGAACTGCTGTATTGCATTGGCAATATCCCAACTTGCCTTGACTAAGTATGCCAAAATAACATCTCAGTATACCATCACAGTCTTTACAGATGTGCATTAGACAGAGAGTCACAAATTACAACAAAACTCAGTGCAAAACGCAAGAGTTTTGCTGAATACAGATGAAACAGGAAAAAAACCAACACTATTTTTGCCTTTCCTAAGTTAGCTTCTAACATAACCACGTGATGACACCCTTTCAAAAGTATGAAAGAGGACGCTTTTTCCACTCAAGCTCACCCAGACAAGCAAGCATTTTCTGTTTTAGGACAAACACGCATTAAGTATTAGTAGATGGTCTTTTAAACCAAAAACAAACAAACCCCACACCTGTCAGTGAGGACAAGTTTAGACCATATTGACTTCTGCATTAATCCTGCTAGAGCAAGTTTCTGCATGCTTTACTGTGCTCCCTCCCTAGGAAAAGTCAGGCCTGCTAGGACAACAGCCAACATGCCCTAATTAGATAAATATTCAAAGCTATCAACCACCTGCTTCCAGCACTCAAGACATTAACCTCTTCTGCTTAGTTCATCTGCCTTGAAATGGTAAAACGAAACACCTGTTAACATAGGGGTCATATAATATGCAAAACACTGATTCTGTAAAGCTCATATAACCCATCTTAAAACCAGCTAACAAGAGCTCCACTTTATATTACTGAACCTTACCTTTTCTCACTCTAATATTCATCATACACTTTTTTTTAATACACGTGTGGGCAAAAGATCTCTGTTTTTCCCCATCTTAAGGAGAACTCCCAATCTCCACTTCTTACTAGGACTTTCATAATGAAACTTTTAAAACAGCAGTGATCACTTAGTGTGAGAGGTTTTATTTTCACCTTGGCCCAACACCTGTCCCACTGAAAAGTAAAAAGTTAGCCTTGCTAGAACCAATAATTCTGCTTAAAAGTGAAGCAGAACCAATTTGCTGCTCTCTTCTTCAGCAGCTTCTTGAAAACATTCACATCTACTAGATACACGCTCCAAAAAGCAAGAAAAAAACTCCAAACACCAAAACACACCAAAGCCTTTTTCATCTGCTAGGACCATACTTTTCTGTATGCAGGCAGAGCAAATCAAACCCATCGGAGCTCTGTCCTGATCCTGTCCCACATCATTTCCATAGACCTCGGTTAATATTATGTCTTCTCTCAGTAATACTATTACATATTTGAGGCAAATCTAAAACGTCTTAGTCTCTCATGTACTTTTTAGTGCTGGAGCAATTAATTCAGTTACCTCCCATGAGAAAGAAAAAACAAATCCCCCAACAGAAGGGAGATGAATGTCAGGTGGCAGGGGCAGCAAGAACCCCAACCACACACCCCCAAATTAATTACAATCCAGAAAGTTCAGGTGAAGTAGTCTACTACTGGTCAAAGTCTGCTTCCATGAGTCACAGATACTTTTTCAAGGAAAAGAAAGTACACCTAGCCTACTGTTTGAAGTCATAAAAAAGCAAACTACAATGTCTCAGACCCCTTCCATTTCTGGTAGTCCTCTGCTATCTCACCACTGTATGAAGCACAAGCTCTTAACGAACCATCACCAGCATTCTTTACTTTTGTCCAAATTTCTCCCATCGCTCAAAAAGCGTCTTCTTTAAAGCCTTTGATTAAGTAACAAAACAAACCTGAAACTACTAGCCCAAAACGGTGCCTCCATCTTCCTGATCGTTTCTCTTGTATCTGACCCTGGTCTGGGCAAAGAGGGGGAGGCCAGCACTAAAAGCCCAACAGGAACGTCACATCCCCAAAGCAAGCATATGGCAGAACAGCATGAGAAATACTGAGAAAGGTCAATATTTACTTTTGCTAATTTTATTAAATCTATTTGGTTGGAGAAGTTTCCTAAAATTACGCAATTTGACCAAGTCTGATAGGAGGGGGGAAGAAGAACTGTTTTGTCTTTCAACTAAAGATAACATCAGCAATGCAATCTACGGAGAATTAGAGCCCCTTTTAAGTATTACTCATTTTCTTAAAACAGGTTTCAGATAGTTATACGTGCATGCGAATTCCTGTTCTAAAATGCTGAAAAAAGACGGAGTATAGCTCTGTGCACATTTTGGTTCAGGAGGGGGAAAGGTGGAAGTGTTACTCCATAAAACTACCCAGGGAGCTGTACTTTCCAAATCAGAAGCCTTCCTTGTTTACCCATATCACTGAAATGTAATAGATTTACATTTGTTTGTGAAGAAAAGTGTATCTTGTACATTTAACGATGAACTACACTGATTTTCAAATGTCTGTAAACACTGCTTGTAACGCACCAGTGCACCAGGACCCTCCACAGCTGGGGACCTGTAACTACAGCTCAATCAAAAAGTTCAAGTATAGATACATGAAGTCATGAAATAGAGTTTGCCTCTCATGCTCTGGTAATATTTTCTTCTTTAAAATGGCAATCAAATATACATCAGTCCCTAATGATCTGGCTCAAGGCTTGAAGAGTATCTAAAAGCTAATTAGCCCCCTAAAGCATCCGAGGCTTAATAAGCAGTATAGAACTAAGGCCGCTGCACTAACTTCTCAAAGCATCAATATCATGGAGTACTTAAAATAGTCCCAAATGTGTTCATGATAAACACAAAAAGATTTCCAGAATAGTGCTTAAAAGCTGATTTTAACAGGCCTTGTACTTTTTTTTTAACCTTGTGAAATGTTAAACTGAAGTGCACACAAGTTTATAACCCAGGCTTTTGCAAATCTCCTTTGCAAAATGCGGCCATGTAACACATGTAATCACAAGCAGCCCATAATCCTTTTATCTTCTAAACACTGTACAATGGAAAACACTCAGTTCTATAGGGTCTGCTTTTTCTCTGCATTTTATAACATCATGTCAAACAGCTTTTAACATTCTCTTTTACGGCAGAGATGTGTGCAAGAAAAGGAATGCACTCAAATGCAGCAAAAAACCTTCCACTAACAAACATCATTTAAATCACAGAATCCTTCAACAACAGGTATGTTTTCCATCAACCTAAGACAATAAAAGCATGGATGATAATATTCAGTAAGTTTTAAAAAAAAAAAAAAAAGAAAAAAAACTTACTCGATCAGTAAGTTTTTAAATGAAGACTTCCAGTTCAATAATTTTTTTGTTCTAAGCAGGTAAAATCCTTTTTCAGCATTTGTAAGCCAGAGAGCACAACGCTAAGCCCCATGGTAAAGTTTAAGCAACTATATAACTGTGAAACTGATATTGCTCAAGCTGAGAAACGTTAACTAACAAAATGAACATAAAAATAAAATTCATTGAAGTGTTTTGTAATACAGATGAGCATAGCTATAGGAAAGCAGAAATCTCAAATGCTGAAGTAGCAAACTTCCTTCTAGAAATTTTTGTCAGAAACCTCAAAAAAAAAATCATCCATCGAATACAAGTATTCAGTGTTTTCAACTAGTTTGTACACTTTATATCAAAGATTAGAGTGTTATCTAAAAAAAAATTATTTATTTTTAAACAGAATGAGCTATGTTATGCTACAAGACTAATTTTAAAACTAATTTTGGTTAGTGGTGTGTGATTGGCGAGATCTTTACAGATCTCTGATGACTGTAAAAATGTAAGCATTGTGCATAAATCTATCCCAATCAAGCCTTTGATGAAGCCAGAGTGCCACAGTCACATAAGCTTCTCCAGTTGTTCTTAGAAAATAACTGTGATTTAAAATTATAGCTAATAGATTTATGTCCTCCATTTAAAACTTAGTAACTTAGTTATCTGGGGAAGATGTTTCGCTTGCACAGCAAATACAGCATATATCTTGAACACAAGCATTTCCTCAATCTGTGAGCATTTTGCCTTTCTTCATGGCAAAATGATAGATTTTCATCGATGTTATCTGGACTAATTTAGGGGATCTAAGCAAGAAAGAATATTATTGGCAACTTCTCTTAAAAAAATAAATAAAAATCAAGCGCCAAGTTTCCTCCCACCCAATGAAGCTTGTTCCACAGATATTTTTACTTCAGACAATCCAGCTCTTGCCCAGATTTCTTCAACACAAAAGCAGCGGAAAATAGCAGTACTCCTAGCTACATTTTTTAGAGCTTTACTGTTACCTTAAGTCCTCTGACACAAACACTGAAATATATGACTTCTATAAAATGCAATAAATGCAAGGCTATGACAATAAAATGCAATAAAATGCAAGGCTATGACACCCATCTCAAATGCAGTGGAAGTTATCTTCTTATGCTAACAGGATCTATAAAATAAATAGCTTTGAAATACTTCTTCCTGAAATTTCTTCTTCCAGAGGTACTTCACAGCTTTAACTTTCCCATATAAACAAGTGTAAATCACAGTCTACTTTTACACTGGAAATGTATTAGTAAAAGCAAAAGGCTTAAAGCTGCTTTAAAGAAAGTGGTAACACTTTATTTCACTTTAAAAGTGGGATTTTGGTTTTTTGCTTGATTTTCAAAATGCATCATATAAGTTACATTTGCAAATGTTAACAAAGAAAAAAAACCAACAACCTTCTTCCAGGGTTATTTTCACTTGCAAAGATGACAAGCAGCAGAAAGTTCTTCTCATCTCTTATCTCTGAACAAGCTTTTGTATTTCTTAAAGAATAACCTCCTTCTGTACTTAACATCAACGCAATTACATTCGGCGAACCGAAATTCGGTAGCATCCAGAGGTACTCCTGCCTTTTACTCTTCAAATTAGTCCTCTTGGTCCTGAGAGTCTTAAACAATTTGCATCGTCTAAGATCAAAGCCCTGTTAAACTAGCATTTCAATAAATTCTGCAGTTTTTGATGCTCCTTCTAGCATAAAAGTGAGATCCCACACACAGTGTTTATTCATGAGTTGGTGAAAGCTGAAGCAAGGAGAACTGGAAGCCACACGGTGCTACTTCAGTGCTAAAAGCCCTCACATTTCTGTCACAACTCATAGCTATCAGAAAGAAAAGGGTTGAATACACACCAGAGCATGCCTTCAAGTGAATGCAGTAACATATAAGAGAATATACGTTAATGTTACATATTAATTATATATATTATACTTAATAACAAAGATGATTATAGTGGTCAAACTTACACCATACCATGAGGCAAGCCATGAACACCTCAACAGCACAACCACGTCATACTTCCCAAATGGCATCATTTTGGCTGTTTCAATAAGATAGCCCCTTCCCCCCGGCCATTCCTACCCATAATACTTCAATCAGCAAGAGAACGCCTTAGGAAAAGCCAAAGTCCCTGAATGCACAAATGACTTCTAACAGGACTCAGGAAAGGATGAAGCAAGGGGGAAGATGGCTAGCTAGAAACACACAACCGTGTCTGAATTTTCAGAGGTTATTAGGAAAAGTGGTTTACGTATCCGAGATAGAACAGTCAAAAAGAGAGTATCAGACCACAAACAGGTCAGTGAAGCATGAGACCAAAGAACAAAGTAATTTTATTTATTTATCTTAAAGGAAGCAAGCTCCTCTAGAACATGCTCTCATGCTTAACTCTCTTCAAAAAGCTGAAATAGATTTACTATGGTTTACAGAACTTCCTAGCAGTTTATTGAACGCTTACTCTTGCTATTGCTAACAGCCAAATTTTAAGCAATCTATTCTTAAATCAAAAAAATGATAGCAGAAAATGTCAACAATGTTCTGCCATTGGAAAAAAACGATTAAGGAGACATCCTGAAGCAAACCATCACAGAACTACCCAACATCCCGAAAAATAAAACCAGTAACATCTTCTGGAAGGATATTAATGATATTTTACTTATTCTTTATTACTTATACTGCTTATTTATAAGATACCTATACACATATACACTTAAGTGGTTACACTGACAGAAGACCAGTTCCAGAGAAAAAATATCATATCCAAACATTATCAGGATGAAAAAATGATGCAATTGACTCAAATGTAGACTGTAGGCTACCTTTAAAACAGTATTTTTAAATTTTAAAACAGCATAAAGTTGACTTCACAAGAAGTTATAAGCAATATTTTAGATGGTTTTAAAGTCACTTTAATGTTACTACATGCTATCCTACAGGACTTCAAAACAGAGTAATATCCGAGCTCTGTCCACCTCGAGGGTAAAGGCAGCTCGGATCACAGGGCAGGGTGAGGAGTTTAAGGCACCGCCATCCTACAGGGACAAACTCCCTCGGGAACTATCCCAAGCACTTTGCTGCCTTGAGTGCAGGAATGCATTCTCCAAAGCAACATTGCTATATTGTATCTGACTAGTAATTGGAGAAAGAAAGTACCTGCCCCTATAAAAAGAAAAGAATATGAAAGGGAAAACATATACCATTCCATAAAATATCTTTAACTTCTGACTAACTGAGCTACAGGATAAAAAAAAACCAGCACTGACAGAACAAGTTGTGGTGGCAGACAAAAAACTACCTGCAGGTAAGGTACAGGTCCTTGAATCCAACCCACCTCAATGCACTTGGTTCCACAAAACTGTATTTGATGTACTATGTCATCACGGGCTTTAAAAACATCACAGCCATTCTGTTCAACATGACACCTTGAACAATGTGTTTTCGGGGGCACTTCCTGTATAAATAGTATAGCAAAGATACTAATTGTTGTGCTTTTGGTTTGTCTGGGTTTTCTGAACTGTAACTTAAAATTCAAAAATCCTTCTGGTTAAATCAGTGTACACAGGCCAATTAAAAAGCAGAACATCAAGGATCAAGAAACCAACACCCTATCTGGGATTGCAGAGCAGGCCAGGGTAGAGAGGTGGCATGCCTTCCCTGCCAGGGCAACCCACCATTTTAGCAAGAGTTCAATACCACTAGAAAAAAAAAACACAAACCCAATCAGAGCGATTCAACACTCCTGGATCTTTCCAAAAGCTGCCAATTCCCAGGAATGCCCAGCAACTACTTTACTAAAGCACAATAGGTTTATCTATCACCAACCAAAATACAAGCCTTTGATAGAACAAAAGCGCTTCTTTTTCTTTCAGCAGAGAAATTCATTGCAGGAATGTGTTTCTAAAAGCCCACACAACATACCCAAGAATAGTCACATCTTTACAAGGACAAGTAGATCACTCACAATAAACACTGAGTCAACTCAAATGAATTATCTTCTTTATAGGGTTTATTTTAATATTGATTTTAATGAAAATGAGATTTTCTTAAACTAATGTAATGGGTAAACCTCATGAAGATCAACAAATGGATAATGCCAAGTCCTGCCCCTGGGGAAGAATAGCCCCGTGCATCAGGACAGGCTGGGGCTGACCAGCTGGAAAGCAGCTTGGCAGGAAAGGCCCTGGAAGTCCTGGTGGACACCCAGTTGACCACGAGCCAGAAATGAGCCCTTGCGGCAAAGACCAACAACAACCTCCTGGGCTGCATTAGACATTGCATCATGGGCAGATGGAGGGAGGTGATCCTTCCCCCCTGCTCAGCCCTGGTGAGAGCTACATCTGGAGCACTGGGTTCAGTGGTGGGCGCCCCAGTATGGGTGAGACAGGGACAAACTGGAAGTGGTCCAGGAAAGGGCCACAAAGGTTTGGAGCATCTGACATACAAGCAGAGGCTGAAAGAGCTGGGACTGATCATCCTGGAGATGAGAAGGGTCTGGGGAATCCCATCCATGTGTATAAACACCTGATGGGGAAGGGGATGGAAGAGAGAGGGGATGACAGAGCCTGGCATGTCACAGTGGTGTCTAGTGACAGGACAAAAGGCAACAAACTGAAATACAGATAATAAGTTTAAACCTAAGACAACCCCCTTTTACTATAAGCATGGTCAACTACTGGAACAGGTTGCCCAGAGCATTTGTGGAGTCTCTTGAAGACACTCAACATCTGCCTGCACGCAGCCCGCAGCCACCTGCTCCAGTTATCCCCACTTTGAGCAGGGTTGAACAAGACAATCTCCAGATGTCCTCAACAACCTCAGCCATTCTGTGGTTCTGTGTGTGTAGTACTATCTAGACTACACTGTTACCAGGGATATAGAAAGGGACACAATTCATTCATCTCTACATATACCATGTGATAACCGATTGCTTATCAGCTGCACAAGTAACACCATACACCCACAGTAGCTCCCATGCCCTTGTCTCCCTCTCCCCCCTGTATTCCATGTATTCCATTCCCTCTTCCCAGAAGCTCACGTTCTCGTTTCATAATGGCTGCAAATTGGAGCCATTTAAACAACAGACCATCTCCTGCTCCTCCTGTCCTAAGGTAAGATCCTGCCAAAAAACAGCTACTAGCAGATGTCAAGTGTTTTCAGCCACGGGGTTATACGTATTTGTGAATTCTGGGGAGCCAGGGCTGGGGATAATGCATATTCCATGATATTCTATGATATTCAGCAAAGTATTAAACCAGAAGAACAGAGTTACTGCAACATAACTGAGCTCTCCTACACCGAATGGGGACTGTTTCTCTGTGGTGTTCTTTGCCTCACTTCTTAATGTTAGTTTCTTCCTTCTTTGTCTTCTTTTCACTTGTTCAAGGGATTCCTTTTCTTTGCCTAGGTATTTGGTTTACATAGTCATCTTAGCCTTCATAAATTGTTTGATGGAAGTTATCTGCTTTAGTTGACTACTTTTCCTTGAATTCACCTTCATTTTTTTTGGAGGATAGCAATTACTATTTTTTAAGCTCCACCTACTTAATTATACTGGGGATTCTTTATTACTATTGCCTACCTCCACCTTTAATCTTATTTTAAGATTAACCAACTGAGAATAAAATCTGCACAGGAAAAGCTCTCAATTCCCATCCATAAGTCTTTAAGCAACTCTTTGCCCTCCATATCATCACTATGGCTCAGCAGCTTCAACTTCATTGATATTGAAGAGCAGCAGACTACTTTTAAAAGGTACACAAAAAGGCACAGAAATTATACCGTCAGCTGGCTTGTATCAGCTAAATACACATCTGCACTTTAAATGGGAAGGTTCAGAGAGTTTGGGAGCAGTTCTATTTTGTTTTGTTTTTAAAAGAACATCAGATGAAAAAAGGTTGAACCTACAGCACTTGTTGGGTTCTGACGCATCCTTTGGCACACGGTAGCAGTGAGGGATCAGCTCCTCATGTAGTCATTCTTCAACCACCAGCATGAACACACTACCACTGGTCTGAATTGATGCATTTTAAAGTTATATATGCAAGGAAGGTTACGTAGCATGAACTGTTGCAGAGGGCAGAGAATAAACAAAACTGAAATACTTCTCCCACATGACATTCATAATGCTATATAACACTTTCAGCTTGATTTTTTTCATTTCAAAGAAGACTCTTACTGTGCTGAGTATTAATTTTTCCATTCAAAGTATGTTTACTTTGACAATCCACATATTAAATGTTTAATTTGTTACTCAACCAAGAAAAACAAAGATCTCCATAACAAGCTGTTACGATAGGATATAATGGCAGTTAGTTTTGTATCACCCAAACTTCATGCATTGGGTTTGTTGTTAAGATGTATTTGGGAGAAGTTGTGTTCTTTAGAGATACAAGCTTTCCTCACTATTGTAAAACCCAAAACCAGTAATAGTTGCTCTTTTCTGAGCTGGAGGATGTTTAATCTTGCAGTTCCAAGTCCCATGAAAGAGCACCCACTATGGTTTTCTCCCCTGCATTTAATGAACATTATAAAAAATGGCCCGGAATAACAACAAAAGTTGTCTTTCTCCATAATTAGGAACTGTCAGGATTTGAGAGTAGAGAACAAGCAATGCACACTACAGGAAAGAGGTGACTCCCAGCAAAGAGAAGAAATAGATTACAACCACAGTGTCCATGTGTCAGAACAGAAAGAGTATAGGGAAAAGTAAGGAAAAAGGGGAATAAACCCAGGCTACAAATAACATCAGGCTCATTAACAGAGCAGCAACAGGCACATGAAGTTCAAAGAAATACTTTTGGTCATTTGCTTTTAGTTAGACCCTCTTTCTTAACCAACTCTATTCTACTGGTTAAAGGACACACACCATACCACATCAATTCTGGCATAGGATTAATAAAATAGAAAGATGGCCACAACTGAACTGGAAAAGATCTTGTCATCAGTTCTGTTGGCCAACACACACTAACTGGAAGTATTCTGGG
>SAYO01030019.1:86186-98699 GCA_004023745.1 Recurvirostra avosetta | reverse complement strand
TAAGTCTCTTTTTCCCTCCTCTGCCTCTCTTTTTGCAGAGGGGTAGAGGGGAGCATCTGTTGGTCCCATCTGGGGTGCCCCACGTCCCCATTGGCCAATTTGGCCTAAACCACGACATTGACTGAATATGCTTTTGCTCCTACATACCATAACTATTGAAATTTATACTGAACACAGAGGACTTTGATCTATAAAAGTATATAGCAAAGTATTCTGGAGAGGAACTTTCAGAAGCAATTTTAAAAGATTTTAAAGAAGCTGCCTGCAAAATTATTCTCAAGGGCTTCAAGAAACTGCTGACTAAATGTGCAAGAAGATGTCAGATTATGTTTAATTTTACAAAACTAAAATATGTATATACATAAGAAGACATTGAACTATTCCTGCAACTTGGTTACAAGTTGTCAACTCATAGAAAAGATGTGAATGTCATTACCAGGAGTTGAATGAAAACCTTCACTTATGCAGTGACAGTAAAAGAAAAATGTGATAGAGGCCAGCAAATACTATCATGGCATACATTAATGTCTTCTTCTCATAGAATAAAGTTTGCAGCTGTAATTGCTTAGTCTCCCTCAAATCTGAGTACTGCTGGGGGTTCATATGGACCATGAAAGAGACCTGTAGGTGTTGGAAAACCTTACAGGAATATTGAAAACTGGTGGATTATTGTTGTTTTGGTTCAGGCTTTTTTTTTACACTTTGGAAGGGAGATTGCCATGTGAATATATGACAAAATGATGATTACTTATTGAAAAGCAAATGAAAACAACTTTTTTTCTCTCTCTGTTTGTAAGACTTACTGAAATTGGAGAATTTAGTGTTTTTTTTAAAGAGCTTATGAAATATTTTGGCCCTTTTGGAGGTTCCTCCATCTCCTTAAAGTATGCTCACCGCTACCATAAGAAGTGCTTCAGTGCATCAGACCAATGGTTCGTATAGCCCAACGACAGTAGGAGAGGCTATCTGGGGAAAGCAGGTCAGCCTTGCCACTGTCCGCAGTCTTTATCTTCCCCTAATATCCAGAATTGTATCTGGGATATTAGAAGTACAACTCTGCCAGTTCCTGTTAAATATCCATTTGTAGACCTATTGTCTGTGAATTTACTGAATACCTTTCTGACCCATCTCGCACTGCCTACCTCCACAACCTCTTGTGGAAGCAAGATTGGGAAGTTCCCTGCTTGCTGCATAGAAATGAACATTACTGCTTTTATCTGCCTGAAACCAATCTTCCTTGAGAGACTGCTCCTAGCTTTGGTGTTGCAGGATTTGGTGAATAAGTTTCCACTCATTTTGTCCTTTATGGTTGTAAAGCTGAACCAAATCCACCTGCAAAAGTGAGCAATCTCACCCACCTTAATCTCAACTTGCTTCGTTCTCTTCATCTTCTTAGTTGTCCCTTTTACCTCCTCTAATTCTGATACATCTTTTTTGAGGTGTGAAGACTAGTGACACAGTACCTAAGGTGTGGGTGCACCAAAGTTTTATTTACAGTTTAAAAATGGCACTCACTTACTCTAGCTTCCTGATGGTGGCCAGTGTTTTATTGGCTCTTTTTTGATTGCATCTGCATACTGAGTCGATGATTTTAGAGAACTGTAAGTGTTAACTGAAGGTTCTCTTATTGAGTTGTAACTTCTAATTCCACTTTAGCGTTATGTACCCACAGGTTAGATTATTTTTCTCTGGGTGCCTTACGTTTCCTTTGTCCGTGTTGAAGCTCATCTGCTACTTTTTTGTGTACTTACTTATTTTTCAGGAGCCCTTTTGAAGTTATGGCATTGGAGTGCTCCAAAAGCTGTCTTGACACAGGATCAGACCCCAAATTTAGCGTAATTCAGCATCTAACTGAACACCAGGCTGGAAGATGATGTCTAAGTTTCTAGCTAATGTTTTGAAAGTCCTGTATCATAAAAGAAAACACTGCTTCGCTTTCCTAATCTGCTCCTTCATTAGCACTTGTTTGCATGTAGTCTTCTCATACAGGGGATTAAAGTATTTCATGGTTCGAACTGTTCTGATTGTGAATTTATCTTGTACCTCATTTTAGTCTAGTATCTAGGTACTCTGATCATTCCCACTCCACACGTGCTGGTTCACTTCCAGGCTCCCATTTGGAGTGAACCAGATGAGCTGCCTCCTGTAGGAAACCTAAACTTCCTTGACTGGTTTGTGAGGAGAGACCTGAGCTGCATCATTTTGGCTGTCACTGCTCTCACAGTCCTTCTGCATTTTAGTAAGCATCGCACTTTCATATTCTCATGCACGTCCCTGGGCATATGAAGCACATGCTCCTGTTCCGGCTCTAAAAGCGTTAAAGTGGGAGGCTGCAATGCAGTTTTCTCACTGTCTTCCTTAGGTCAAAGTGAATAACCATAAAAAATTGGAAGGTCTCAGGGCTCTAGGCATGCTGCTTGGGACCACAGCGGTGCACCTCTACAAGCATTTCAGTTGATATCGAGAATGGACTTTGAATGGTCTTCTGATCATCCTGTACATTGTCGTGCTATGCTGTAGTTCACTTTGGAAGCAGACTCGGAGCACACTAAATTCCTTTTTAGATGAAATGTAGCTGGAGAGTGCACTCCTGGTATGCGTGTGATGTACTCCAACAAGGGCTGTTCAGTCTGCGGTACTAGATGCCCTCCCAGTGTCCTCCGAAAGATGCGATGTGAATGTGTGATCCTCAGCACCACCTGCTTTGCTCTGCACATCTCCTGTTGTGGTACGCTACTTGCTGCCATTGACACAGCTGAGGGACCTGGGTTGAGCGCTAACTAAGTGCTGTAGTTGTGAGCAATGTGCCCTGAAAGGTGCTGTCCCAGGGGTGTTGTGGACATGAACCAACCTGTGTGGGTTGTCCTAGGGTTTCTGTCCATGATGTGGTCTGGAAAAAAGGCACGGTGGTCATCTTACAGGATGACTTAGAACTGCCTGCTGCTTGTGAATTAAGAAGGTTAGTCATGGGTTATGCCATGTTTTGGTAAGAGCATGACACAATCTAACTTGGCAGCAAGTGACAGATCCTCATAGCAGTTGCCTTCTCTCCCCAACAATAAAGGACCAACCATTGCGGTGTCCCCATGACAAAACCAGCATAACCGAATAAAAGGATTTTAGGTCATGGAACGACCAGCCATCACACTAACATCAATTTCAGAAGTGATTATAGCTCATCCTGCTTGATTTTGCACTAATATGAGAGGGAAAATGACAAATCTCATCAAAGCACTCCATCGTATGAGGAATGTACAGTGCGGCGACTAAAAGTAATAGGAAACAGTGGAGTACAGATGCTGGAGTGCTTCTAGTCTCCGTGTCCCAAACGAGTGTCCTCGAGGTGGAGTGGGTAAATGGGATGCTGAACCCTGGAGCTGAGTGTGGGGTGACCTGACCTGAGCCTGCCGTGCTGCAGCGTCAGTGCAGGACGGACTTTGTGCCCATTATGAAGGTCAGCCATACGTGTCTCTGAATTCCGGTAAAATGTTCCGTAGAGTATGAAAAATGATTCAGATGAAGTTTAATACAAGAATGATGATGTGTTTAAGACAGGTGATGATAGCATACCTAATAATTTCTATCTAATGGTTTGCCTTCTGGGATCAGTTTTGGAACTGGCTGGCTGTTTTTTCCCATCCGTTATAGTTATTTATTCCTGGTCATAACACAGAAAGTAACATTGTTCTCAGGAAACTTCATTACTATGCTAGAGTGGGAGTATAGTCTCTGTGGAGATTTATATCACGTGGGAACATTAGGAAATACGGAATGAAACAACGGGGGTAAAATGTGGCACAAAGTAAATGTGCTTTTGCTGGAGACTGGGAGATCATAAACTGTAAATGACAAGAGAAAAATCTTGATGTTCTAGTTAATCACAAAATAAGCGTGGATTACCAGGGCGAAGTGACTAGGGGAAAAGTGGGTGCAATTTCAGAATTACTGTTATTTGGCAGCGGGTGCACCTGTGGAAGGTGGTCTGGAGCCCCTGTGGGATATTGCATCTCCTTCTGGTTTCCAGTATTGGAAAAGGAGATACTCCTAAAAGGCTGAAACGGTAGAGGTAGGCTCACTGTTTTGTAGAGGTGTGTTTGTACAAGATATAAAAGAAAGCATGGTGTACTAAATGACTGTGAACACACGTAATCTGGAAAAAAGTTTGTATATGTTGAAAGCAAGGTGCTAGTGCAACTTTCTGGGGTGAATAGCAGAGGCAGACTGCTTCAGAACATAAAGGTGGAATGTGTTCTGCTTATTGAAGGGTTTCTAGGGGACTTGTGGTAGTATTTATTAGATATGATTGGACAGGTGCTTCCTTCCAAGTATCTTTTTCCGTGGCTAAGTTATATTTGGAGGACTTATCTGCTCTTAAAAATGATAGGATGACTGGCACAATACAGCTGAGATAACTTGCTGATAAATATCTGAATATCAGTGCATCTGTTGGCTGTTGTGATGTGATACTTCTTTATGAATTGAGCTGCTTTAGAAACGAGTCTCCTCTCACTCTGACGCTGACACCTACAGAGGCAATATGTAGCTGTAACTTCTGAATGCTACAGTGCTGAGATGCTCTAGACAACCTTTTGTGAAGCCAGTGGAGTGACTGCTACTGATTTCTCTGGGAATGGAAGCCTTTGAAAGCAAATAAAGGGAAGATGTTTTAGGAGAGGCTTACCAATGTAAAATAGCGCCCTTTGAAAAGTGCTTAAAAGAGTATTAGCTCCCCACCCCCAAAAGAAACTGGACCTACCTTGAAGGGAAGTAAAAACCAAAGTGTTCCTCTAACTGGGGAAACCACAGGAAACTTGTTTTGAATGTAAAGGGAAATTCTAGAGATGGGTTTGCAAAATAAAAGGTCATCAGAAAAACCCAATTAATCACAATGTGAAAAGACTGGAGATTTAACAATTATTAGAGAAGCAAAAACTGTGACAGCAGCGCTAGGATGCAGCTCTAGGTCACTGCTTTAGAGAAGGTGCATCAGTGTGGACATCTAACAAGTTCAGCTAGACCAAGCCTGGTGAATTAGAGTGTAGTAGTTCGGGGTGGAGGGGCGTGTTGGTGTTGAATACAGGAGAAGCAAAAAGTCCTATTTACTGTATGAGGGACATTAAATGTGCTGTTTGTATTTTGAAGCTAAATATTATACACAGTGCGGTGGCACATCTGTGTGTTGTTCTTCCATTTGTTAGTGGACCATCACTAAGATCTGTGAATTTTGTTCTTCTAAAGCACTACATTTGATTGGGTTTTGCACAGAAATTAGATACGTATCTTAGATGGGGATTTTTCTGAGTTTGGTAACTTCCTAGATGGAGGCAAGAGCAGATTAAGTTGGATTTTAATTCAAAGCCGAAATACGCAGGCAGATATGGGAAACTTGATTTGGGTAATGTTAGTTTCTGTTCTCAAAATCCCTGTCTGTTATGTTGCGGAGGTTTACAGAGGTCATAAAACGTGGTTGTAGCGTGCTTTTCATTTGAAGCACTTGGGTATTGCTGGGATAATTTAGAGAATAAGACAAATTGAGTTGGTAGCTAGAGATTACTAACCCCCCCAATATATCTTTAATTAAAATTATATGGATTATTTTTAATATTTAAGAACTTGCTTTAGAAACATGGCAGGTACTGTGTATGTTTAGTGACAGTGTGATAACACTGTAACTAAGGTAACAGACGAGAGGATAAGGCAGGCTGGCAAAACCAAAATGAATCTGTATGATAAAGTAAACCAAAACCTGAAGCGTAACTGTGGTAGATACAAAGAAAAGAAAAGGCTACTTGTTTGTGGATAAATGAAACTTTGAAACAAAATAAAATCAAGCTTGTTTAGTGTTGCGGAGAAAGCAATACCTGTCACTAGTAACTGCCAGTTTTTCCTTGGAGAATTAGCAGCAGGACTGTCCCTGTAGTGCAGGAAAGACCGTTGCCTGAATGGGGACATCACTACAGTTGTCATCAGTGGAGACACTGAGCCTGGAATTCTCTTTTTCCTTGGGATTTTTTACTGAAGTTTACTATAGGCATTGTTTGGTGGGTAAAGGATTATTTTTTCCCTCCCCGAGCTCTGTGAGAGCGGGAAAGTCTTTCCACCAGAGTCGTCCCAGTTGGAGACAATTTTCTGGACCACAGTAATTCTGGTAAATGCTGCTTCTGGATACGCAGCCTCATGTTTCTCCTAAACATCATTTTTTTGTGTATGTAACTTCAGGTTCGTATGATTTTTAGGAAAGACTGAAGAAAATTCTACTTCTCGCAATTTTAGTTTTTGAATACAAGTGGGAGAGGGTGAAGGTCAATCATGTCCAAGTGTCTCTAGATGAGATAACGTTCATCTTAGTCCTTCATGAATATGATTAGGAAAATCCTGGCTATTTCGCAAATGCCCATTGTAATCATTTAAGGGATGGGTAGCTTCTGTTGCAGTGGTCATCCTCAGCAAGGCTCTGTAGCAGATGTTAAGCTGTACTTCATTTTTTTATTCATCTGTGAAATGTCTACTGTTCATGCTCTTAGAAAAAGTAAGAGCTCGGCTGACTGGTCCACTGCCCAAGCTAATATAACACATTTGTGCTCCTAGAGAAGTAGCAAGTTCAGAGGACGTAACATAAGCTCTGAGTTTCTTTTACTGAATGTTGGGTCCGTTAACATTGCCATAGCTTAGTCCTGCTAAAAATAATTGCCTGGGTTTGAGCTGACAAGGCTTGAGCAACTGTATGGTGCTTATAGGGTAATGCTGCCAGGCAGGGTCCTGCTGTTCTTTTTTAGGGGTCATAGTGGAAATTAGGAACATTTCTTCTCTATGGCCTGATCTGGAGCCTGTGTGTAAATTTTTAATTACTACAGCTCAAAGATGTTTATAAGACTTCACAAAACTTACACGTGAGAACACAAAATTTTGGATGCCAAGTGCGAGCATGTTGTCTTTTGGGATGGGTGCACTTCATCTGGAAGGGTGGGGAAGGCTGAAGTCTTAAGTATTCTTCTAGACTTATTTCTTGAGTCACTTGCGAGAGTGCAAAGGGGTTTGAGTCACATGCCAGCCAGCGCTTTAGCCCAGACGGTAATCTGGAAAACACCAACCCGTATTTAACACTGATAGCTTGCGTTTCTGACAAGTATTAGGAAGATGCAAAGGCCATGGTTTTAGTACTGTCAGTGATCGCTGCTTCAAAATTGTGGTGGTTAGGAGAAGTTTTGCAAGTAGAAGGTGTTCAGTTTGCTTAGACATCTAAGTACAGCTTGGTATTTGCGATCTGTTGGCAGTGCTACCCAGGTTGAGGGTTAGTTAAAATGTTTGGTTTAGCCCTGATTACCTGATTATTTGCTTTTGCTGCTGCTTCCTAAACCTTTTTCTGCACCAATAGCTACCCTAAGGACTCTTACAATAGAGGGGTCTTATCAGATATTTCTGCAGATGTTTATGCTTGCTTTCTTCTGTTTGTCAAATGTTTATCAGATGACTATGAAGAGAGGGAGTGGAGAGTTGATGTTTTTCACTGGTATTGATTAGGGTAAGAATATCCTAATGTATGTGTATTTAAGGTAATTGTAAAGTGTTGGCTTCACATATGTTCATGTTGTCTTACTGCTGTATTTGCAGCGATATTTTCTGCATGCTCTAGTCAGTAGGAGATAAGCCAGGTGCCACGTGCTGTATGATAGAACGTATTTATACAAAGCATAGCCTTTTCAAATAACTTCTCCATTAGTTTTGAGCCCTATAGCAATGGAACGACTTCACAGAAGTTTTGCCTATGATGTGAATTCTAATCACGTGAGGAGAGGCAGTAGAAATTAAAGAAACGCCGAGTGAAGAGCTGGTGTATCAGCACTATGGCTCCACTTTCCTCTTTTGTTTTTGAAATGTGTGTGCAGATAGTCGTTCTCTAACAACTTGTTCCTTTTTCAGTTTGTTGTAATGCGTGCTCATGTTTACGTGGACATGTTTGCATTTCAGATTTTCATACCAAGTCTAATAAGTGCACCAGAAAACAGGGATGTTGCCTTCAACCACTCTGCAGATTGATTTGGCTCTTATGCTTTAGCATTTGCAGCTTGGTCTTGCTTTATATGCTAGACGAGGTTTATGGCAGCCTAATTGGTTGCTGGCATTCCTGAATTTCACAGCTGCTGTATTCAGCTGTGTACTAGAAAAATATAATGGAATACTGTTTGCGGAGAGCAAGAGGCAATTGTAAAGATGTAAATGTGCTTTCTGGCACTTCAATAACATGTAAACTTTTAGTAACACAAAGAATTTTTAGGAACAAACTGTATGGGTACATTGCCAGTTTAAACGTTATAGTATACATTTTCTATTTAAGCTCAGAATATTTGGAAGATGGACATAACTTCTATTTTTGTTAGGTTTTTTTTTTTTATTCAGTCCTGACTTTCTTGGCCAGGGAATGGATGAAGTCTGGCACAGAGATGGAAGATTTATTGTGATTCTTTTGTTACAGCATGCTGGCTTACTGTGCTTGTGAGAGTGTGCAGTATTTTCTATTCATTCATCAGCCTGCTTTGATCTCCTTTCACTTGTTATGGCAAAGATTAAACCTTTTTTAATTATTATTTGTTCTCTGTCAAAAGTAATAGAGCTCAGAAGCAGGTAATAGGACTTACATGATGGCTCTGTGACTAATAGAATGTCACAGGTTTCAGCTGTGAACAGTGCTTTTCTTAAAAATTTGTAAAATCTGGTAACATACTAAAGATTATTACAGTATTGTATAAAATATGTTTTTCTAAATGGATGTTTTCCAAAGATCATTTTTCTCTTGATTCTGGATTGACAGCTGGGCCAAGCCTTAAAAAAGTAGCAGAAGATTATACCAATGTATGAGCTTGAGGAGTCTTCCAGTTCCCACAGTTCCTGTGTCCTTGCAGTCCCAGCACGCTTGTTGTGGAAGTGTCAGGAGTGGCACTGCTGCAGGAAGACAGTGGCTTCTGTTGCTACTTTGGTGATGGACCAGATAGCTAATTGAAACAGCTCTACAACAGGGCACAAAGTTACGTCCCTAGAGGTTATTAAGTGCAGAAAAAGTAGTGGAGAGGTGTAAGAGGACCTTGCACACAGAAAACTTGCACAAAAATGCTTGTCCAAGGAAATAAGGTGTGAGATTGTTGTGCTCGGTGAGTCTGCTTGAGCCCGGCCACCAACAGGGCTTGGTTGGGGTCCTGCGGCAAGATGCGTGCCTGCACAGCCGCCTCCGTGGGGGAAAGGGGGAGCAGAGAGGAGGGCACGGCACAGTGGTGGCCCCTTCCCCGCGCATCTCCAGGCAGTGCCTCGGTGGGGAGTGCTGTCCAGACCGTCCCTGCAGAGCACGCAGCCCGGGAGAAGTGTGCTGGGGAACCACAGATGGAAGGGTTTGTTCAGACAAGACATGGGTCAGGGAAATAAGAACTAGCAGATGTTAAGAGGACAGGGAAACAAGCAAAGCAAAGGGGGAGTTTTGTCTTTTTATTTTAAGTATAAAGACTACTTAACCTTCTTCAGTAGTGGAGTGAAGATTATGCTTTGGGCGAGGAGAAGCGCAGAGGCTGTAAGTGCCCGTGTTGCGCATGTTGCCGGCGAGGTGAGGATGGCGGAGGTGGAAGCAGCGCTGCCCAGAGAGCCGCTGCTCGGCCAGTCCCCGGCTGCTGCGCCCTGCCTCCTCTCAGCTTGTCTCTGCTGCTGCACGGGGCTGTAGGGTACACGGATTTGCTGTCACCTCCCATCACACGGATTTGCTGTTACCTCCCATCATGCCTCCCCCTAGCCTCTCTTCTCGCTTAATTTTAACTATCTGTGAATGTCTAGGCAGCCTTTGTGGTAAAAGAATATACTTGTGCCGTTAGGTGAGATAATTTGGGGTATCAGTCAAGGTTTTTCTTCCATTCTATCCCTCAGCAGGCCCTAATAGGCTTAGGCTGTATAAAAACATCAGCTTTGGAAAACTGTCCAATCGTGACTGAAATGGCTAAAACAGAAGTTTGAAACAGTCAGGGGAGGAGAAAACTGGCGTGGGTTTGGTGGCCTGGGAGGTTTAGGCAAGGAAGGGAGAAGGTGCAAGGTGCAGGAGGTGCACCCACGGCAGATGTGTGAGGACGGCACTGTGTTTCACCCTGAGCGGGTGGCCGGCAGCAGCAGTGTGTGCATGGACCGCTCTGGGATGGTCACTCGTGCTTTGGGAGCTGCAGGTGGCCCTTGGGCACCTGGGGGTGGCTCGGGGCGGGTGGAGCGAGGGGTTGCTTGGTCATCCTACGGCTCGTTAAGAGAGGGTGTTCGAGGAGCAGTTGTGTTGGGCTCGTGTTCTTTAGAAACCCCAATTCTTGGTAGTCTTCGAGCAAAGCAGAGATGTGAAATCAACGTGATGCCTTGGTCTGGATCTTTTGTGTCAGTGCATGGCTGCTCTGCCCTTCCAATGGCTCCTCGCTACTGTGTGTAGGAAATAGGACATAAAAAATTCGCACTACACTACATATTTAAAAAGAAGACTCCTTATTTCTACTGTAAGTTTACTGGTTTTATTATACTTTATGGGGGCTTGCTGGCTTTGGGTCTGTCACTGGAGAAGTCAAAGCAACGGCACCTTAGCTCCAGCTCTGCACTCCGTGTAAGCAGCTGTTTGTAAAATGATGATTTGTATTATTGTTGCAGGTGATTTAATTCTAGTTGAATTACCAACTGATTGGACGCCCATAAGGAATGGATATCAGAATACAGTTTCAGAGGGCTTCACTCGCGTCTTGGGACATGTAATGTTGTTGTATCAGTGTAGAAGGGGGACAAACAAGCTTTTGTGGAGCACGCCTCAGGAGACTTTGCTGCCCATGGGACACTCGTGGTATTGGAGTCGTCTTCTCTCAGGAAAAGAGAGACTGAGTGGTGTGGCGTTTACTTACCACTCAGTTTTCTGTTCATTGGACTTCTCACTTGTATGCTGAATGTCCCATTAGACCCTCCGCTGGGTGGATCAGGTTTGATCCACTTCACAGTGTGTGGCCAGGAATCATCTTCTATTTATCACCTCATTTTTTTTTAACCGTCTTCTTCCTGCCACTCTCTGCATGTCTCAGTGCAGGGATGAAAATAACTTCTGGAAAATTTTTCTATCAGTTATTAAATGATTTTTTTTGTGTTGCTTTCTAGGCCGAATTCACCAAGCTATGGTAACATCCCTGAATGAAGATAATGAAAGTGTAACCGTTGAATGGATTGAAAATGGGGATACTAAAGGCAAAGAGGTAAGCTTAATTAATTTAGAAATTTTCTGTTTTAAAAAATGTGTAGTCTACACGAATATTACTTTGGAATTTGCACTGGAAACAAAAAGAAGATATAAATCTTAATTTACTTGACAATTCTTTGGTTACAGACTATTTTGCATAGGAGCTGTCGGCCAGATGCTGGTTTCTGTTGTATTAAATTTGACTTCCTGAGCTCTGTGTCATAGCTTTTAAATAGTTCTTTTCATCTGTTGATTTTGAACCAGATTACAAAGGCTGACGTTGTTATCCTCTTTTTACAAGTAGAAAAATAAAATTTTTGACAGAGAGAATGACTTGCAGTTTGGACAGGAAACTAGTGGGAGAGCTAGATTAGAAATCTTTTTGGTTTTGTATTATTGAGGAATTGAACTGCTAGTTTATTTGCTTATTTATTTATTTTTGGCAATAATTTTCCAGCCTTGCTTTCCTTGAGAAAGCGTGTCTTTGTGTGTAATGCTTCGCTATCCCATCTTCCTTTAAATTTTGGACCATGTTAGCCAGTTTTAGCTGAGATTTGGAGAAGCATGTCAGAAATAATTACACTTCGCCAGTTTTGTGAAAACACAGGAAAAAGAAAAAAAAATTGTGAGAAAGTCCTGGTGATCTCATCAGCTGAGCTCATCCCTCTGGACACACAGAATCCATACAGTAGTGAGGTCTTTGAAAGGTCCAGCCAGGGGAAATGGCAGTCTATAGAGACCAAAGCTATTCAAGATTTTTAGGAAACCAAGTTTCAATAGATCTGAAGCCAGCTATTTTTAAGATACTGTCCATCCCCCCTTACATTTTACAGCGTTTTGAAGGAGGAACACTTAAAGAAAAATAGCATGATGAATTTGACATAGTTTCCACTGTGCTTTTATTTTTTGGGTAGTTGTCATTCATCTGTTTCTTTTGCACTGTCTGGGAAATTTCAAATAATTGAGATCTCTTTCTTTTTATGTTACAGAACGTCTTTCATATTTTGCAGTAATTGTCAAATTTCCTGCAGTAATACCAGCTACTGCTGTTTTAATTCAATCACTTTACAAAATTATTAATATCTATTGGTCATTTTTCATTCATCCCTTTTCTGAAGGTTGTGTTTTCAACACAACAAAAGCTTATGCTGTTTTTAGTGAACGTAAAACAAGATAATTCAGGTGTTAGAATGAACAAATTGTGGGGTAAACTCACTAAACATATTTACTGTTTATTCTCAAACATAACAGGAGAAATGGAGAGGGTGAATATTGTTTTAAGACTCATG
>SAYO01030019.1:61245-77899 GCA_004023745.1 Recurvirostra avosetta | reverse complement strand
CAGCCGGTGAGGTGATTGTCATCCTGGGAGCTTGATACAGTTTTGTATATATTTCATTATCTCCTTTTTATTATTTTATTATTAATTTTTCATTTAAGTAGTTTAGTTCCTTCCAAACTCATGTCTCTCTCTCTCTCCTGCCTCTTCTTGGAGAGAGAAGTAGGGTAGAGCATCTGTCGTTCTGCCTGAGTGGCCAGTCCGGCCCAAACCATGACACAACTGAGAGCTGAGACAAGTGCCCTGCAGGGGTAGGCAGGCTGGGGACAAGGATACAATTGGAACTCAATCTGCTTAGGAAACAGATTTCAAAAAAATATCTCTCACCAAGTCCCACTAAAACTGCATTGAGAGGAGAAAGAGAAGGTTTAAATAGCATTATATATGAAAAAAAGTTTCTGCCTACCAGGTTAAGTAAAAATATCTAATCATGAAGTCCCCTGAAACAAGCTTACAACAGAGTCATCTCAGTCCATTAGACACTGGACTAGGAGCCGTGAGAGTTAAGATGTGGGCTTTCTTTACTACTGTTCCACTCCAGTCAAGTCATTGCACTTTACCATGCATCAGTTTCCCCATTTAGACATTGGTCACAGCAATGCTTACTTTTTTCATTTATTCATATGAAATATGAATATTCATATATTCATTACTTTTTTCTTTTTGTGATAAATACAATTGGAATTACTTGTTCAGTTTTTATCTTCCTTTATAGGGCTCTAGGTTTAAATCTGTTGACTGCAAAGAAACTTACACCAGCATAGCTGAAATTCTAATATTATCTATCACATTGCTCTCCCAGCAGCTATTTACATTGAATCCTGCCTCTTTATTATTAATTATTTATAATTATTAACTTATATTTGCCAGTAATATCAGCTGAAAGCTTAGAACATCAGAAGCATATGAGTCAGGATAAACATTGTTTTGCTTTACTTATATTGTTTCTTGAGTGGTTGTTTTACTTTTCAATGTGAAAAAAATTATTCTGGGATGTGTTTTTGCAAATGCCTTCTAGAGCATCAGGTTGACTTTTCTTCCAACTTCAATCACTGACCAAAGCTATTTACTGCCAAGCATATCCACCACGCACATGATCTCAAAGAAGCTGCAGGAAAACATTGAAGCATCTCAGTCTAATGTAAACTGAAACTCTATAAATGTCATGTTAAACTACAAACCATGCAAACACAGCTGGGTCAAACATTTCTCTCCCTTTCCTAGAGTAATTGTGAATCAGTGGTTTGCTACATCAGGATTGTTTTTTCCCCAAATCTCTTGTCCTAGTCATATTCCAACTGTATTTGTGTGTGAGAAGTTGCTGTGTATCATGTTATCAAACCATGAGAATGAACTCCTTAAAAAAACAATCTTTTTATGCCGCTCATTGACTTACAGAGATAACACAGGGCTGGCCGCATTCCTGCCTGACATGTTCTCATGGCTTTCATTCACTTCAGAGTTGAACAAGAAGTCACTGCTTGGAAGCATATTTTGTATAACACAGTCCTTTGAATGTGAAGAGGAACAGAGATGAAACAGAGCTGTTTAAACTTTATCAGTAGGAACCTATATGCAAATTCTATAGAGAAGTACATTGTTAAACAACAAACAAAATGAACATAAGTAACCAGAAATATGGATGTTGTTTAGAACATAAATTTTGACTAGCAGCACACGGGCATTCAGTACCTATGCTTATAGATTTCCCCGTCTTCCTGCATAGTCTGCACTGGAACCATGGATATGAATACCACGGACCTGTGTATCAGCATTGTTTCACAAAGCCATTTTACACCTCTTGGAAGGCAAATTAATGGGGCATTGCTGTGATATTGTCTGAAGAATGACAATCCAGACTAAGCAACATCTGATTCATATACCTCTTTTTAGGGGGTAGTTCCAGTTTAGGGTTTTTTACCTGGTTGTTAACTTCAAACAGCATCTGTCGGAATTTAGAGTAAAGCATTTCAGCTACAACATAAAGACTGTAGTCAAAGACAGCATATACTTTTTGTCCTGGGAACAATGAATTAGCTAGTGAGTTACTATTCAGTGAGTAAAGGAAGTCCTAACAGAAAGCTTGTTCCATTTTTAATTACAACATTATGCACCTATTTTATCATTTTGTTAGAAAACTTTTAACTGGGTCTGACTGCAGTGGAATTTGGCACACTGATCAGTACAGGAGCCTGGTTGTGTTGTACTTCACATTCATATAAAACCACAGCTATTGCACCAAAGTTCAGCTGAGTCTCAAGGGTATTAAACTGGCTCCATGAAGTGATATTTCAGGACTCTAGGTTTGGAGAGGTATTCCAAGCCCTAATAAAATCTTTGTGAGGAAAGAGCCTACTCTTCAGCCATTACAAAGAGATCCTTCTCAAACCTCAAATATTAATCAAGTTGCATGTCATTAACACTCACTCTTGCTTTCAAACCCAGAAAACTAAATTTTATTTGCCTGATAAAATTAAATTAAAAGGGCTCCATTATACAAACAATCAAGAGCAACCTGAGGATAAAGGTGAGGGATTACACCCACCACTTAGGGAGGCTTGCTTCCTCACATCAGCCAGGGAAAGGGTCATTGCGTTGACCCATGTCATGCCAAACAGTCAAGTTACTTTTGCATGAAGCCAGTTAACAGAAACTGCAGCCTAGGAAATGTAGCCAGTTCACAGGCCAGGAAGATTATCTCCATCCCCTGTTATCTTTGCTTAGTTTTTCATCAAAAACCATGTTATTTTTGTCATAGATATAACATGCAATTACCCAACCACTCTGAATTACCAAAGATACTTTCTCTTCTTCCTCTTTTACACCACTGTGACTCCTCATTATAACTGATGTTTAGAACAAGTCCCTCAACCAACGGTGGATTCACTGAAGTAAGAAAATGTTACATTTTGTAAGTGAAGAAAGGTGGGACCGACCTATGTTGACCTGCATGGCACAAATGATCCATCGCAAGGGGCAGTTCAGAGAAGGCTGCACCAAATGGTGCTTGCTCTTTATTTGGGACAACTACACTATCATGTAAGCCCAGGAATTTCATAAAACAAAGTACTTAGTGGTTCTTAACTGTATGAGATGAAAGTTTGAGCAGATAACTGTAGATAGTAAGACATTTCCTCAGCAAAGAACACAATAACTTCTGTGTAACAAAGGGGCCTTTCATTTTAACCCCTGGCTTCTCCAAGCTGCAGATGTTTCAGTGTTCTGCAATTGTTCAGGGTTTACTGCAGTGATAAGATCTTATACGTGATTTCGAGGGGAATGCAAGAAGGACCAGTTCTTCTGTTCTTAAGAAATTTACTTCAATGGAGCCATGCCAATTTATATTACACAATGGCGTGGCCCTGATTTCTTATGTAGAGAGTTATTTTTCCCTTCCTGATGTTTCCACTGCTTGACCTTTCAGGTTTGCACAAAATTAATGGTCACCAGATGATAAAATAAGTTCCAAGTTCTCATCTTTCCAACTGAGACTTCGTATTTCCTTATGGACACATGAAACAGATCTAATTTAAGGAGATCAATGGCTCAGTGAGTCAAGCTGCTCCAATCTGTGCACAGATGGGACCCCCACTCAGCACATAGGTCTGTTCCTGTGCTGAGTGAATGTAGGATGGGGCTTATCTCTATCACACCGGTCCCTTTTTAACAAAGCAGTTGGCAGAGCTCTTCCGGAGATTCATAATTGGTACATGCAAAGGGACTTACTTTATTAGGAAAGGAGGAAGAGAGAGCCCAAAAATAAATCCTGAGGCCATGTTAATAGGTGTGTAGATTTTATGGTCAGAAGTGAATGCCCCTTGCAGCAGCAACACACGACAGAAACAGTTCTCCAGGAAGCCAAAGACATATCAAAGAGATTTCAGGACTGCACAACAGTACCAGGCATCCATGTGGACTTTGTGCCGCAGATCTTGTGAGATGTGAATCTCCTACTGCATTGAAGTATTCTGGGAAGACTTTGAGAGAAAGAAATGACATAAGAGGCATTTCACCTCCTGCATCACTGAGGAGTTTTCTCCCTGGATAAATGGGAAATTTCTCCCTTTTATCTACAGCCTTATGATATAAATACAGTTCAGTAGTGACTGAAAGTTATTTACCACTAGATGAAAGTTTCCACTGCCAGGATATCTTGTATTGCCAGACACTGCCTATGACAATCTGTTACTAATACCAGCCCCCAGAACCACCACTTCTGACCTCTGTAGTAGCTGACCAGTAACCTCTTCGAATAAATTTTTTGGTTTCAGTGCCACTCTCAAATGGGCAGATGTTCTTATCATACCAGCAGTACAACAGCTGCTTTGCTCACAGTTAACCTCTGCAGACCAGATGATGCATAAAACTGAGCAGTAGAGGTGCTTATAGTTCCTGCCAGATCATGTCTGAAGAACAGTGACTGGACAGAAGGAAAAACTTTTCCACTGTTTCTCATTCCAACTTGTCCTCACTTTCATAATATTTTATAATACTGCACCTCTGTAGTTCCCCATTTTTAACTGTGTCAGCTCTCCACCACTCTCCCAAACCTTGATCACCTCTTTTATCAACTTTTTTTAACCATCTTTGCATTCTCTCCCAGATGTCCCATATTCATGGGGATTTTTTAAAATTAATTCAGAAAGGTGTTACTTCTCTCTTCTTTCAGCTCATTCAAGGTTTACACCCAGCAGTATATCTGCAGGAAATTAAAAGCTAACAATAGCTATGCAGAAAACTAGTGAGGATCGTCAAAGTACTTTAAAATGGATTCTATGTTTTATTCGTCTTTCTCACCCTTTGGATTAGATTATCTCTTGACTGGTACATGTCACTGCTATGGTTTTTAATCTCTTTATTAAACACTGTAATGTCTTTACATAGAGCTGGGCTTGCAAGTTGCCCATAAATTATAGCCTGTGCAGTGGACCAGAGAGAAGGAGCACAGCAGAGTATGGAGGCTTACCTCCACTATGCCTGCAGCCAAACATGTAAAGAAGGTTTGGACTTCAGATCCTGGAGGGTTCCACACATTCCGCTTTTTAGGACTTCAGGCCCCATCCTCCCCAAACATGAGTTTCACAGAGCCCTGGAAAACCAGCGCTACCGGCAAGGTTTGTTCTCACAGAGCCATCAATCCAAAACTGATTCTGGAGGCTTCTATGATTTACTCCAGAATTGCCCACAAGGTAACATAGAGCAAGAAAATTGGCATTGTTGCTTAAACAAAGACATAGGAATTTACATTGATCTCTTCTCTTGTGCTTCCTTTAGGGAACTCTGTAATTATACTGAGGTTAAGTTTGTTCATGGTAACATCCTTTAAATCCAGACAAGCTCCCCTGACTTCAGTGGAGTTAATATGGATTCACACAAGTGTAAGCAAGGACGGGATCTGGTTCTAATTAGGGCACATCTGCCAACACAGATGGAGCTGAGTTTATTGTCATGTTAATTTTCTACCTTTGTTTGAGATTTTTCTGAGCATGGAACAAACCCAACAATTTTAAAATCTCACAACACAGGCAACATTATCCTCCCTTATTGTGGCTGGTGAATTCCACCAGAGCACATGTGGCCTTGTACTCAACTAAATCATGATGGCTTAAAAAAATAACCTCATGAAAAATAATGGCTAAAATTGTCATCCTGTAACTACTTTGAAAGGTGATTAACTTTCTGTGATGAGCAGCTCTATTGACATACTCCTGGCTGTTGTAAAACTAATCGCAGAAGTAACAGTTTGCACAACTGTAGCCCAAGGAGCAGTTTGCCACACTCTTCATCCAGGCAAGACTCCAAGTAGGTCATGCAGAGTTTTGCCTGAGTAATGAGTGCTTGATGGCTGTGAATCTAAAAAAAATAATTGTTACCTTTAAATCAAAAATTTTATTGTGATTCTGAGCCTTAATCTGTTGATTTTTAAATTGGTATTTTTTTCTGTTGTCTGTTTTGATGCTTTAGAAAGCAAGTGAGGGAGCAGCGCTTTCTTATAAAACTTGGAAGAGCATTTTGTAGCACATGCAAGTGGCTTGCATGCCATGAAGTCGAATATTTCTTTTTCTCTGCCATCCAGTGTGTCCTGGTGTCTATTTTTTTTAATTAGATAAATAATGTCTGTATTTTCTGCCTTAAGGAAAAAAAAAAGGCACTTCTGATTGCTCTGGAAGGGTTATCTGTCTAAAGAATTCAGGATCTGATTTTATAGGAATCACTGTTTGCAGAAAGTATTGATTTTATGATGGAGAAAGATCTTGTTCTTGCTTTTACTGTGGAGTCAGAAACCTTACAGTTTTTGTGCCTTATTATATTGCTTTGAGGGATAAAAACACTCTTGAGCAGATCAGTACCAAATTTGTACAACTAACGCCCCTAGTGTAAATGTTAAAAATCAGATTCCTAGGAATAAAAGACAGAAGGGTAAGATATTTTCTGGCTTAATCTGATTTACCTGATTATTTATGCCAGCACAGGCTTAGAGTGCATTGTAGAGTGAGAAGGAATAATACAACTCATTCTTATTCTATAGCAGTGCAAATCTAGGGTACCTCCTGTACTCAATATTCTCCCTCAAAAGTAGTGTGAGAAAAAAGTCAAACCAAACACACTGAACATGACGTGCAGAGTTTGAAACAAAATGAGACACATATGGGGAGGAAATTGCATTATAATCATTTGATTACATATTTCAAACTGATTTCTGGGGCCCATGGCATATACATAAAGGAGATGGATTTGGTAATGTAACTGTAGAGATATTAGTGTAAATCTGGAGTTGCTGCAGTGACATCATTTTAGCCCCATTAATTCTGCAAAATCTTGCTGATATTTATTTTTTCCCCTCAGCCTATTTTAAGTGGGTGATTAATAACTTTGTAATCTGAGCTCTTATGTAATAGACCATTTGTAATAGCAATTACTCATCAAGAATATTCCCAGCTGAACAATTCGGTACAACAGTTCAGATTCAGCTTTCCCAGTGGTTTGCTCTTCATGTACTTGCCCTGAATCACATTAGGGTTAAAGAGAAGCAGAAGGCTTATGTTTTTCACAATGTAACCCAGGAAACACAATTCAGAAAGCAATTGTAACCCCTCTTAAAGTTGCCCAAATTTAGAACTCTGAATCAGAACCATCCACTGTGATGCAGACTGGATGTAAGGTTCAGATACTCAGTTCCAAATTTTCCCTACGTAAGAGATATCAGAAGAAGGTAAAGAACAAAGCTACCTATCAATGATACAGGTGGGGAAAAAACTCTCTTTATACCCATAGCATTGCTGAGAGCTATTCTGGTACCCAGCATCAGGTGGAAATCAAAGCTGCAACACCGTTCCTCAACTAGGAGCAGATAATAGCTGGGTAGGATGGGGGTTGGTGACTCCTGACCAGGAAGGGCAATAAGCATATAGGGAGGTGCTGAGGGGGTAGGCAGCTCCTAACCACAGGGACCTTGTGGAAAGAAGCAGGTGTGGTTGACTTCAGGGAGTGAGTGGATGTGGGAGCTCTTTAGTAAGGGCTGTCTCCCAGCATTGTTTTTCCATTTGTGGTAGGTTTCTGGAGGGCTCAAACATGTGCAGCCATTGGGTTGCATTAGCTTTTTGCTGCTTGGGACAGCTGTGTGCAGGTAAGAGGCATCTATATGCAGCCTCTTCTCCTTTTTTGTTGCTCCTCTGTTTGTATCTCTTGCCTTTCTGTTTCTCTTATTTTTTTTTTTTTCTTTTGTCTTGGGTGTCAACTCTCTGCTCTAGGACTTGTGTTGGGAGGGTAGTTTACAGCTTCAAGCATGCGTTCTGCTGGAAGGTTGTTAAAGTGTGTCTACAGCTAGGCTGGGAAGCAGGAGGAGCTGCTGAATCTCCCTCTTCATTTTTAGTTAATCTTCCCCAGGAGACTGGAGATTAGACAAGCTTGTGTGGGGAGGGAGGAAGTGTCTGATATAAACTTTATTCTAATACCACTTGGTCTCTCCAGTGCCTCTCCCAGGCAGTTTTCCTTTCTGTAAGGCTCTGCTAAATCTCTCGCTCTGTATTTTAACAAGCCTGTCCTTAAAAACCTTATTAAGACTCCTTGCTGCTTAAGAATTCAAGAACTGACTGTACAGCTCCTGCTGCTAGCAGTGGAGGGGGAAAGCTGTACATGGAAAGAGGTTCAAATCTCTCCTATAATGAAGCTTTGCCTTTGTCCCTCTGAGGTGATGTGACCAGTATGTTGTAGGAGTTAACATCTCTTACCTCCCTGCCCAAATCCTTGCATAAAGCAAAACCCCTAACTCTCAAACTTTCACAGGGCAGGCAGGTTGTTTCCTGCTCAGCTGCAGTTCACATCCCCCTATTATGCTTTAATGTTGTTTGTTAGCACTCCCAGATCCTCCCTTGTGAGTCAGAGCTTGCAGAGGGAGATGAGAAAGATTTTTCGTACCCTTTTTTGTTAACTTTCTCTTCTAGATCAAAGCTTGAAGCCTCAGATTGCAGCCCCTCAACTTGCTACAAACAATCCCACTCTTACAACAGTTGCTCTAGAAAAACCTTTCTGTATGTTTGACAGCTCATTGCGTCCAAATAAATCTTATGTCATCTACTTGTATGTGATGAAGGAATCAGGTGAGTATCCAGCATTACGCCTCTCTGGAAGGTAACTGCATGATGTAGGCATTGCATGCAATCCTTCACAATTTGATGGGAGCGGGTCTGAATGGAGGAAAAGAGGAAAATCCATAGCTGCAAGTTATGTGCAAGCTGAGCCTCTGGTCTCAGTTTTCTCTAGGGTATTATTATAAAATATAATATAAATAACTGTAGTATTTCAATGAGGCTGATAAATGATAGTGTTAGTAATGTGTTAGCTGACTCGTAGTAGGTGTGGAGCAGCACTATCAGCTATAAAAATGTGCCTAAATCTTGCTAATGAAACCAAGTGGTCCACAGTCCAATGCCTTGGTTTTGTCTAAACGTGAGTGCCTTGTATACAAGCCTGAATTCCCCTAAGTAAACCTGCTGAGAGAAACTGGGTAACTGCTGCTGTTTGCTTCATAGTTAGGGTAACCTGCCCTTGTAAGGACTACATTTTTTTGTAGACATAGACAAGTCATGCTAGACTTGTGGTTGAAGATGCCTGGCCCATGGGTTCATTCATAAAATGAATTTCATAACCGCTTGGCAATGAAACACTTCTTGCGGTAAACAAGAGCTGCCTTCTCTGTTCCCTGCTGTTCTGGCAGACTGTATTGAATGCCAGCTAGAGCTGCTCCATAAACTGACAGAAATAAATGACTTCCTTATATCACACCTTCTCCCCTGAAAGCTGTATGCAGCCTCCTTTCCTAAGAAGTACAGAGAAGAGATCTTGAGGGGAGGCAGTAGAGAAATTGGCCAAGAGCTAAAACAGTCTAAAATTTCCACTGCTGATGGTTGCTACTTCAGACAAGCTGGAAGGAAGAGGCCTTAGACAGGTAGAAGCCATAACCAGAGACACCATCCCATACAACTAGTGTAGACAACTGCAAATGCATGGCCTCCTGAGACACATCCCACAACTGAAGTGTACATCTTTATGCATCTGAAACACACTACAAGTGCATTATAATTCTATAAAAGGCTACACTGACCTGATAGCCTAGTTATACCTGCAAATATGCAACCGTATCTGATGTTTTCTGTTAGAAATGACATCAGCCACCCCATCTCCTGCAGATTCTGTGGTAAAAGCTTCCTACACAGATGGGTGAACCTCTACAAAAGAGGTTATATATGGAGAAATCTCTTCTGCTGCTTTTAGAGTAAGCAGATGCAAACTTGTTATTTGGCAGACTGGGAGGAATTTTGTTTGGATTTGTCTCTGGTCTGCAGAGAAGCAAATTGGCTCACCCTTGGATGCCTCCTGGAGCAGGGAGAAGGGAAATTTAAGAGAATTTAATTTTCTTAACACCTTATGTTCAGCTCTGCTGGTAAGGAAGTGTGTCAGCATACTGCAATGCTGACAGTCTAGCAAATTTCTGAAGAAGTAAGGTAACTTTTAGCCCTGTTTTTGTTAATGTTGCTATCAGACTTGATCTATCTAGTAAAGTTTAAACAAATAAAAAAAGCCCAACAACAACAGCAAAAAAAACCCAACGAAAATCCAACCAAACAAAAAACAAAACACCAAAACAAATTGGCTTAGGCATTAGCTCTTACTTGCTCACCACAGGTAGGCTAAGAGTTATTGAAGTGGAGACTGGGAGAGCAGGAAGACCTAGCTGGGAGAAGTATTATAATTTGGGAAAGCAAGCCTAAGAATAGAGCATGTCTTAGATAGTATCTGCTTTCATGTTATTGTCTCCCATTGAAGAGAGGGGTGTCAGGGCTAAACTAACTTGAGCACTGGCCCTTAAGTTGTGTTTCTAACCTGTGCTAGAAACTCTTCTCTTTCAAAACAGGTATAATTTTGCATTGGATCATAGCTAAAAACTTCTCATGACCAAGCAGTTGCAAGAATTCTGCTCCAAGAGCACAGCAGAACACTCCCAAACCAAAGTAGTTCCTAATGTACTGCAGCTTTGGAAAAAAATGGCATTACTTTGCTGCTGACAGCACTGAACAGTTGGAGGGGGCTCCCCCCAAAAAATTTAACCTGTAGTTGCAGAACTTGGGAGCATCTCCTGGGACTTGTGCCTTGGAAAGGTTTGAGAGCTGCAAATGAGCTTCCAAACTATGCTGTAGGGCTGGGTGCAGAGTCACAATTTGCTTGAAGCTGTAAGAACTTTCAGACATTGGGGCACGCTGTCTGGAAGCACTGGCATGCCTGGCAGGCCAGATATGTAGATACTGCAGCTGTTCACACAGCCCCTATGCACTAGTCTGCATAATGTGTGGTTCTGGGAGGTCCAGCTGTTGCATGACCAGAGGTCTAAGGGTTTCTGCTTGAGGAGATGGGAGAGTTGCAGCCCTGCAGGAACTCTGCCTTGGCTATAGTATCAAATCTAAAATAGCAAGACTTACTGGATGCTTATTGGAGCCTTGCGTGGTATGGGGGAAGAGCAGTCTTTGGGGTAGCCCCCTCCTCACTCCATCAGATTCTCCTTGGAGAAGAGGAATTTTGGGAGGGTGGCTACTAAAAAGTATTGCTCTGAGGTATGCTGTGGAGTCTTCACAGTTTCTAAGTGACAAGTGTAAAGAGCTTAATAAATAAGGAGGAAGGGGTAGGATCACTACAGAGTCAAACTGGTAGCAGATTTTTGTTTTCCCTTTTGGCTGTTTTGGGGTAGAAAAGCAAGGTGCCAAGTAAATACAATGTGAATAGAAAGGGCTGAAGTAGTTCTAACAGCCTTGTTAAAAACCATCTCTCCTGCAGCAAGTGCAATAAGCTCCCTAGTGACCACCACCAACAGCAAACCACTCAACAGCACATTCCAGCAAACGAGCGGGGGACACCTTGGACCTTACAAGGCTGCCTTGTTCAGTGTACCCAACTGTGCTTCACCTCCCAAGCTTACTGATGTAGGCGATGTCAACAAAGCTTCTGATGTCCTGAAACAATACCTCTTCAGAGTTGGGGATGATGGGACATGTTTGTATGACCCAAATTTCCTAGATGTTTGTAACCCACCTCTTGCACCAGACACAACATACAGGTATAATTCTTATTTCTTACAAGGTGACTGCTGCTCTTAAAACACAATCGAGTCTGTAATGTTCCTTTGTAATGGTATGATGTGAATTACCAATCCCTAACTGAAATGCTCTGTTGCAAGGGTAGTTATGCAGATGGCTTGGCTTTGGACTAGCATCCCAAAGATGGTGCTCTAGCAATGGTGAGCTCTATTAGGTTAAATTCAGGGATCAGTAGGAAAATTCATGTGTGAACTGCTGGATCTATACCTATGTTGGAGTAGGTAATCCAGTGACAGCATCTGATTAGAAACTGCTGGTAGAAAGGATTTTGACTGGAAAATGGTGTTGAGACTATTCATCGTGTATTTTGTCTTAGATGATTCTGCCAAACTGCAGATGTGGATCTGGCTCTGCTTGCTTTGTTTTGATGGGGTTCTGGGGAGCCAAAGTTCTCCTTGGTCTCCAGCTCCAGGAAGCCCCTAATGTGACTGGAGACTTCCCAGTGAGGGCCAGGTGGCTTGCAGACTTGTCTGACCCCTGTTGTCTGGGGAAGCTGACCATCTGGGGAATTTGGGCACCCTGACAGCTGTTACCCCAAACACTTGTTTTGCAGTTGCCAGCTATTTAAAAGCAATAGTAAAAATGGCAGTCACATGGAGCCATATCTGCTGCGGAGACCTAATATTCTTCTGAAACAAAATACTATGGGCTCTTAGTTTTGCAGTCTTGCCTCCTCTGTCTCTTCAGGACATTTCTGAAAACTCAAACTATTGTGGAATGGAAACTTAATTTCTTTGCCAAATCTGATGTTGGTCTGTCTCTTCGGTGCTCTCCTCCAGCAGGGAAACTGCCAAAGATATCTATTGTTGGACAAAATCTTTGACTTCCATATGGAAATCAAAACCACTTGCTGTCTTAAATAATGAGGCTCTTCACAACAGGGAATAGCAAGCTGGGAAAAACTGTTGCTGGAAAGCTCACAAGAACCAAGTGCAAACTGCACGACATAGCACAGAATGCTTTTCTATTATTAATCCTGTTTGTTCTTCATAAGGTCTCTGGAAATAGTCAGTTAACTTTGACTGACTCCATCTAATGCTTTGATAAAACCTGCAGTCTGACCAGCTAATCCAGTAGTTTAAACAAGGTAGTAAGGAAGCTCAAATTTGAAATACCTAATTTAATGCTTCTTCCCCACAGGTTTAAATATGTGTTGGTAGATAGCACTGAAGTTATCATAAAAGACCAAACTCTCTGGTCTGATCCAATCAAAACCAGAAAAGGTAAGTCTGTGGCCTTGTTCAGGTTGTCTGAGTAGCTGTGCTTGCCTTAGGATGCTATTGCTCTATGAGTAACACCTAGTCCTTTCCTAATTTTTTAACAATTTTGTCAGCCTTTCAATATTGGAGTAGCAGACTTAAGTATGGAATAATTCTCTACTTCTTTTGTGTAGTTCAAGTAAAGATACATTTGTACATACAGTTTCAGATTTGATGCATGATATAGTATCTAGCGCTGTTGACGTTTCTGAGTAATACAGATTCTTATCATATTGGCTAATCTGCCGAGGAAAGCTTATAAACTCTAAATGCTAACACTGAGTCTTAAACCAGTTTGCCATAAATCGTCCAAGACTCCATGTATAGACATAACCGGTTTGCTTCTCCTGAATCACCAGCTTTCTCCTATTTGGTGGGGGTGTTCATGGTCAAAAATAAATCATAGGAACATTCTTTCCATGCTTTTCTAGTTAAACTTCCCCTGAAAATTGATACCTGGCCTGGTCGAAGGAGTGGAGGCATGATTGTCATTACATCAATTCTAAGTGTTCTTGTGTTCCTTCTGCTTGCTGGCCTTCTTGCTTCTGTGTCCTCTGTTGTCATGTAAGTACTGCTACACCTTTGCAACTTCCTGTAAGAGTGCCTAAACCCTCAATCAGCCTTCTTCCCTATGGCTCCAAGCCACTGTTGCTGGTCTTGTCTGAGATGACAGATCAAATTTTTACCTCCAAACTTTGAAGCTGGTAATGGGAAAAGACTACTTTATCATAATGTTTCCTAAGATCAGCAGCTCTTGTAACTATTACACAGCCTTAAGCTTACTAGCTGCCAGATTTTAGTAAGGGCTACTAGGAAAAAAAACCCAAACCAAACAGTAGATTTGCACATACTTAAAGTCTGTATATTCTTTCTTACACATTGCAGCTTTCCATCTGTTCAGGAGTTTGGAAACTGTCTTAGGGAGTGCGGGCATTTGTAGAGATTACATAATATCCTAATTAATGCCTGATTTTAATTTATTTTCCTCCTCCCCAGCAGAAATAAGTTACTCCTTTGTAACCTCCTTTGCTGGAGCTGTATAACTGAACTAGTCTATGCATGTTCCCCAGTCTTCTGTGCCCCCTGCCCTGGAAAATCAATGAGGCCTGACTGATTCTTAAACTGAACTTTTGGAGGGAATGAACTAAGTTTTAGAAATGGTAGGTATCAGGGCTTCTAACACCCACTTCTTCTGTTCATTTGAAAATGATGCATTTGCTCTGTATTCAGTCAGCTCTGCCAGGCTCCCCTGGATTAAAGATGTGGAAAGAAAAACTTCATTGCAAATGATTATTTAAAAAAATCTATGGGCTTCTCTGATGCTAAATGATATAAACAGCTGTCAGCCTTTGCAAAATATTGTGACAGTAGGCTCCACTCAGTCTCTACTGGAGCTTAATAAGCCTTTCATTTGCCCACCAGGGGATCAGAAGATTCTTCTGCAGAGACAAAGCACATGTCTCAGACCACTCAACAAAGTGAACCGAGACCACAGTTAAGCTCTGAGTGAACAACCTGATTGAAGTCAAGGGTAGAAATGCAACTGAATTGCTACATGTGCAAGACCTACAGGGCTGTCTGTTCTACTTAATGCTAGTCCAAAACAAGCTACAGTACTCAACCAGGCGACTGAAGATGAATGTCACAGATGAAATAAGGATAACTTTTTTAAGTTTTACAATACATGATATCCTGTCTTGTCCTAATGAGATTTGGTTTAGTTAATTGCCTTGTATAGCACAAATTAAATGCCTGGACTGAAGAAAGAATCGTCCTGAGATCCTTCAGCTTCAGTGGTGAGATCAGAGGTTGTCTAGTGTATACCTCTCATCTGGAGTAAGCATTACTGCTGACCTCTGATCTGCTTCTCATGATCAGGTGAACATGATGTAGCCATTTGTGTCTCAAACTTTCTTTATAATAACTGATGAAGAATTAAAGAAAACCAGGCTGCTTTAGAAAAAGGTGTTCTTTGAGAAAACTAGGGATTAAAAGGTAAACAACAGGGAGCTACTGCTGCTTCCTCAGGATTTCGTCACTATTTTATGTCATAAGAATTCCCCTTTTTCCTCTCCTTCCCTAAAAGAAAGCAAGCAGATTCCAGTTGCCCTGTACGTAGCAGATTAACTCTGATCTGGAATACTTAAATACTCTTGAACAGCTTTGCAGAGATGAAAGCTAATAAAATTACTTCAAAGGAGGTGTGTTCTGAGTTGTATAATTTGTTGGCAGGATAATAAAGGGGAGATACTGCTTTAGTGGGAAACATGAGTATATTCACTGTTGCCAGGCTTAGCCTCATTTCTGACCTTTACCTTAGGCAGCAGCAAGCCAGCACTCTTCACATCTTAGTATCTAGGCTGGTGACGGTTTTCTGAGCTAATTATCTTCCTTCATTTCATGATCTCAGTTGATGATTAGAAATAAATTCTAAATTTCAGTTGATTATTTGGAAAAATCATCTGTGCTCCAGGTTTGAGTTATGTACTGCTTTTTTCCACTGATGCCAGCTTCCATTTCTACAACATTCAGTCTCTACAAAAGACTGAAGGAAGATACAACTTCAAAGCCCTACCTTATACCTCTTGAGTATGTATAAGCAACTGTCCTATATATAAGCAAGTACTTACTTGGGATAAGAACAGAGCTGTCTCTGGTTATTATTGATGTCTTCCCTCAACACCTAGTTTATCAGTAAATTTGTTAAACTGTCTCAGATTATAAATAAAGAAGGATTCTGTTTTGACATGGGTTATTCACTATCACTGCCATGACTGTATGATCTTGCATTGATACTTGTTTCAGGGAGTGGAACTTATTCTCTTCAGATTATGAAAATTAAAAAGTTGTGTAAAGTCAAACATTGTCAGGATAGAGTGTTGAGACTGTAGCCTGGTGATTGCAAAACTTGCCATTTTAACCTTCGGGATGTAGGCCTGAGAGATTTGTACATAAGCTCCTGATGTCTGTGCATTCTAACTGCGGCATGTTAAAGCTTGCCTGCTCACTGTCTTGGTTTCAGCTACGCAAGGGCTGGCAGGGAGAGGGGACAAAGCAGTTTAAGGGAGAAATGGGTGCTGCACCTTATGACTAGAACTGACTGCAAAGTATATGGAATGATATTTTCCTGTGTTTTGGCCATTGGTGCCTTCCCTGTCATTTTCTGCCATACACGCTGCTCCAAACAGCATTCTGAGGTGCTTTCTCATTTATGTTTTGGGTACTAACTTGGAAGCAATGGATATTTGAAGAAAAAGGGAGTATGAATTGTAGGTGTGCAGTGTTGAACGTTAGAGTATGTGTGTGAGAGATCCTGGAGTGTTTGTCTCCTTTATAAAGCCAAAGTAGTACTTCACTGCTATAGAGGACTCTAACTCCTTGCTCTGAACCCAGTGGAAAAAACAGGCTATCTAACAGTAGGATCAGTAAAATTAATAAAGCCAAATAAGTATCCTTTCAACTGCAGACAGTCAGCACATTACATTGGGCGCCATATCAGTTCATTCTATTACTGGAATAAATTTTCCATTTTGTTTAAAGGAGTTGCTTGAGACGGTATATCAGCACATACAGCTATCATTTAAAATCCAGCACTAGAATAATCCAATCTGTTTTCTGCCAGTATCTATTAAGACATTCACATCAAGCAGTTTGACTCTCACTCAGCAGATAACTGATTTTAGTCAGTTTAATCCTGCTAATGGGCCTAGTTGAATAGCTTGTATTTCTTCTTGTGCTTATGTCTTTCAT